>OY757040.1:12511226-12793510 GCA_963582015.1 Xanthorhoe designata | reverse complement strand
AATTAAATTGTGGCTAGCTGGCGCCATCTAGAGGCGAGTAGCAAACGTTTCGGGCCGTTTTGTTACGTAGTTCCAATATTTGCCGCTAGTGTACCATATTTTTATTTTATTTTGTAGAAAAAGATCCAGGACTTGATTATTGAATTTCTATGTACCTACTAAAGAAATATTGAAAAATATTATGATTCTGGCAAAATTTAGGCATTTTCATAAATTTCCAGAGACTTTATTTCGAAATAGCAACACGTAACGCCATCTATTCATTTGTTTTTGGAACTACAACCATCTTATATGGGGATGGGATACCATGGTATGGGCTTCTTTCAAAGATTGCCCCCTGCTCGATATCTTCAGCTTATGGCTGATTACCTACATGTTTTTTTTTCAATCCCTCAATATGGTTATCAAATGAAAAAACTTACCCAAAAATAAATGGACAGAGGTCCAGAAATAAAATATGCAGTGTATTGTGTACCTTCACTTTTATTATTTTAATAATTTACAAACAGTCTTGAAACAGGTAATTATTAGTGATGCAACGAATGCGAATATCTGATCTACGAGTAGGTATTACCGACCGCTTATGTTCTTTTTTAAATAAATACCTACCTACAAATTGACACTCTCCCGCGGTCCGCGCGCGCAGGCGCAGGCGTGGACAACCCGCGACTTGTGTTTGTTGGCAGTAGGTATTTTGTCCTTCGACAAATGAACGCGAACAGTTTGCCATTCACTAATTTAAATATATCCGTTTTCACTAGCTATAGATAGTAAAATCATTTTTTGTATTTCTATTATTGTCTAGCTAGAGCCAGACATTCATTACGTAACAATTAAATAAAATAAATATCCGCAGTTTATCCCAATATCAACTAGAAAAGACCCCTCCTTTTAGACAGGGGTTACAAATTGTATTCTTGACATCACTAGGTAGGTACATTCAATTTGCTTAATTTACTAAATTTATATATAAAAAAACAGTTCATTCACAACAAGGGAAAAGGCAAACTGATCAACTTACTCAACACTACAATAATAATTATTATTTTACAGTTTAAACTTTCGCAAACTTTAGACATAATTTTTAAGTAAATTAACGAGACTTTATCGCGTAATTATCTTAATTTATTATTTCCCGAAGTTTTGAGTGTGTGAGGAACATAGCTCTTGTGGTCACGGGTATATCACGGGTACTGGAGCTACCGCCGCTAATTATAAGGTAATTACGCGTTTAATTATGGTCCATGGTCCGTGAAAAAAATCAAGGTCCTAGGTTAGCGCGATGAAAATAATTATGTATAATGAAAATCGAAGTTAGTGTAGTTGGCCCGGTCTCGGTTTAGTACTTACATTGCATATTTGGAAAAAAATTAAGTAGGTAAGTACCAAACCTGGACCGGGCCAACACTAACTCCAACCAAGCGTCGATGGCGGATGGTGACGTCACCGTGGTTTCACCGTATCCTTCCGCAAAAAACAACATTTCGCACTACCGGTTTGTCCTTTAAAACTCCTATTTCGATGATCTGTTCACATTACAGATACTCTTCGATCGTTCAGAATCAGGATCCACTCACGATCGCTCTCGTAAAGTCTGTCAAGTACCGTACTTATCATGTATAAAATTTGATCATATCACAAAAGATCGTTTCGAGCACCGTCTAGGCGGCCGCGGCGGGCTTCAGGGGCCCAAGGTCGTGGGGACGTGCGGGGGCGGGGGCGGGTGCGGGGGCGGGGGGCAGCGGCCGCGGCAGCGCTTCGCGCAGGCGCTCCCAGAAGTGCGGGTGGTCGCGCTGCAGGTACGTGCACTCCGCCATGCAGCGGCGCAGCTCGCGGTCCAGCGGCGCCAGCACGCTCGCCTCCTCCAGCAGCACCAGCACCAGCCGCCGCGCGCCCCCCCCCTCCCCCCCTCCCCCGCCCGCCAGCGCCTCGCGCAGCTCCACGCGCGACCAGCGCGAGCGCAGCCAGGCGCGCGACACCAGCGCGAGCGTGCGCCGCGCGCTGCGCACCGACGCCGCGATCTGCGCGTCGATGTACTCGCCCGGCGCCCAGTCGCGCGAGTGCAGACACAGACGCAGCGGCTCCGCGCCCGACTCCAGCCGCGCCGCCAGCTCGCGCGCCGCCGCGCCGTCCGAGTGCGCGAACGACACGAACACGTCGTACGGACGCGCCTCCTCCGGCCCGCTCGCGCGCGGCAGCCAACCCCAGCGCAGCAGCACGCCCTTCAGCCGCGCGCGTCTCTCGGGCCGCGCCAGCGCCGCACCCAGCGCCGCCGCCGCCGACGCCAGCAGGCCCAGCGTCACGCCCAGCGCGGCCAGCGCGCCCGCGCCCCACCCGGCGCCGGGCGTGGGGCACGCGGCGCGCGCGAGCGCCGCCTCCGCCAGCTCGCGGCCGTCGTCACAGCGCGCGGCGTCCAGCGCTCCGGGCCCGCGCCGGGCGAGCGCCTCCAGCAGCGGCGCGGCCGAGCACCCGCACTCGAGCGGGTTGCCGGCGAGCAGCAACCGCGCAGCCGCGCCCAGCGCCGCCGCCGCGCCGGCCGACACTCGCCGCACGCCGCTGTCTCGCACGTCCAGCGCCTGCGGGAGAGAGAGCGGTGCGTTCTGACGCCGTTCGAGGGTCCGGATCGCCCCCTCGAAGGCGCGGAACGGAACCCACCGTGAGATTCGCCGGCAGCCCGTCCAGCACCTCGATGTCGTTTCCGGTGAGTCGCAGGTCCCACTCGACCGCGGTCCCCGGCGACGCGGAGAGCGCGGGCACCGCGCGCAGCCCCGCGCGCTCGCACGTGACGCGCACGTGCCGCAGCTGCGCGCCCGCCGCGCCCTGCTCGCGCGCCGCGCACGCGCAGCCGGCCGGCAGCCCGGCGCACCAGCCCGCAGACGCGCACAGCATGTCCTCCAGCAGCACCTTGACCAGCGACCCCGCGGCCCCTCCTCCACCCCCCTCGCACCGCAGATCTCGCGCGTTGATCGCCGCGTGCGCGGGCCAGGCGCGCAGGGCCCGCACGGCGCGGAAGGACTCGCAGTCGCAGGTGAGCGGCAGGCTGAGCTGCACGAGCACGCCGGCCGGCGGCGCCGAGCGCGCGCTCTCCTCGTCCTCCGGGCGGTAGTCGAGCGAGCGCACGGGTGAGTTCAGCAACACGACGCGTGCGCCGCGCGCCAGCGTCGCGTTGTCGCGCACGTACTGTAGGTCCTCGAACTGCGAAAGGCGAGAGTTCAGTTCGGGGCTGGGGGGTGTGGGTGGGGCGTAGGGGAGTCGGGGAGAGGGGCGCTCACCGCGAGGTGTGTGACCTTGGTCGAGTCGAGGTGCAGGCGCGCGAGGCGACGCATCTGCTCTCGCCAGTCTTTGCAGATGCGCGTGACTTTCGTTCGAGACAGGTTCAGGTTCTCCAGATCCTTCAGCCCCTTCAGCTGCGACTCACCTGCAACCGGAGAATGCGATGAGTGAATGCGTAAGATGGAAGCGGGGGGGAGGGGGAAGAGGGGTGCTCACCGCTGCGCAGGTGTCGGCCGCCCGTGCAGGCGTCGCCGAGGTCCGGGTTGCCGCTGAGGTCGAGCGCACGGAGGGCACGCTGCGTACCGAGCGTGCTGAACACGTCCTCTCGGAACTTGTTCCCGGCCAGGGTCAGGTTAGTAAGCGCGGTGATCGTCGCGAAAATTGCGCTGAAATGAAGGAATGCAGCTTACAAACCGATCTTATGGTGTGAAGGACGATAGAATAGAACTATCTCGACCTCGAGTAAAGTTAAAACGGTGATCGGCCTTCATAAATAAAATTAAATAATTAATAATCATTGTTTGCAGCAAAAAAGCCAACGATTATCATTAAATTCAGCCTGCAACCATTATAACTACCTAGTACCTACAGACCAAAAAATTGAATGATAAACTGCCGAGACCTTCTTAAATACAAAATTTAGGACGAAAGGCAACTTGTTCCGTCGATTTGCTTGACTGCCACAGCCCGATTTAAAAAAAAATGGTTTTGACGTTTTTAAGGGGTTCCGTGGCTGACTTCTAGGCACTTCGGCTTCTGGAAGATCGCTTGTATCAATGCGGGTGTCATGATCAAAGTATTTGGTTGCTATAGTAGCAACCAAATACTTTGATCATAACACCCGCATCGACACTGTCGTCCACAATAATTGTGGACGACAGTGTCGAGTGATACAGATGCATGTTGTAGGTAGGATATTGGAGTTTTCATTTTCAATTTAACCTCGAAAAGGTAGCTATTCTTATTGGTTAAAATTTGCTTCACCCTACTCCCTACATTATGTATATACCCTATGCTAAAAGCTTACTTGGGGAGGGTCATCAGCTTGTTGTGCTTCAGGTCTAGATATCGCAAGTTTGGGACCGGATCGAACAGTTTCATCGGCAGCGAGCTCAGCGCGCTGTAGCTCACCACCAGCCGCGTCAGCGCGGGAGACGCGCACGGTCCCTCCTCGCCCGCCGCGCATGCGCCCTCCAGCAGGCGCTCCGGCAGCGAGGTGAGGTTACGGGCGGTGTGCAGCTCCAGCGTGGCCAGCGCCCCGCAAGCCGACGTCCAACGCTCCGGCAGCGACGCGAAGCCGGGCGTGACCAGCGTCAGCGTCGTCAGCGATGTGCAGTTCGCCCACGCGGGCGGCTCGGCGACCTTCCACCCGGTCAGCGATAGCGTCTCGAGGCGCGGGAACCGCACCGGTGACGGCGGCGCCGCGTCCGCGCTCAGCCTGAGCGACAGCACGCGCAGCTCCGGCGCCGGCGCCCCCTCCTCGAGCTCCACCTCGGCGGACGCGACCAGCACCCGCAGCGAGCGCAGCGTCGCGGTCGACACCAGCGCCGGGCCCGCGGCGTCGAGAGTCAGCGAGCTCAGCGAGGGCGGCGCGTCCGTCAGCACGTCCGGAGCGAGCGTCACGCGGCGCACCTCCAGGCGGGTCAGCGCGCTCAGGCCGCGCAGCAGGTCGCGGGGCGCGGGCGGCGCGTCCCCCCCCCTCAGGTCGAGGTTCAGGGAGACGGGTCGGAGCGCGGCCAGGTGCTCGCCCCGCAGCGGGTCGCCGGCGGCGGGGAGGGTGAGCCTCACGGTGACGTCGGGGAGCAGCGTGACGCCGAGGAGACGCAGCACGGGCGCGTAGCCGGCGGCGGGCGGCGCGCACTCGGCGACGGCGAGGTCGCGCGCGCGCGTGGCGAGCGCGCGCGCGCGCGCCGGCAGCGCGTCCAGCTCGTCCAGCGCGCGCGCGCCGCCGCGGGGACAGCGCAGGCTGAGGTGCACGCCCTCCAAGTACACGGTGAGCTGCCCGCCTGGGGAGTCACAGATGCTCGGTATTACGTGACAGTGACAGAATATAGGTAAGTATTCTATAGCTACTAATTATTTGAACATTCAAAACAGTAATGAGAGGTCACTTAAAGTGTTAAAAATATCAAAATTCTATATTTACTTATTAAACAACCTTTACAAAGGAGTGAAATTAGGGGTGTAATCGTAATAGAATAAATAAATAAATAAATAAATATTGTAGTGTAGGTAGGTACTTGCATACCTATCATAAGACGTCACTCGATGACGAATAGAAAGATAAGAGAAATGAGTATTGATTTATTTAAATGTCAAAGATATCCGACTACAAGCATATCGGATTACATAAACATGACCTTTATAGTTAACATAAAACAAATACCATTTAAATTGTATTAGAGATAGAACTCTAGTATATAAAGGCTTATTTTACCTGAATAAATATAGTCAATATACATCAGTACAGAACCAACCTCAGTCGTGTTATTTACTCCACCAACATACATCATGTCTCTGTACCATTGTACCCGTCCACCAGAGAACTCTACCAACGAACCACATTACATGGCGACCTTGCCAGGATCCCAAGACAGAGGTAACTACATAACAACATTACATGGCGACCTTGCCAGGATCCCAAGACAGAGGTAACTACATAACAACATTACATAGCGACCTTGCCAGTCCACTGCTTTAAGGCAGTGCTGGGCCGAGTGCTGAAGCTATAATCGTGCTCCGATTCCCGCTACGAAACAGTGCTAAAACCACACAAAACGAAGAATCGGAACCAGTACTCCGAATACGAGAATACGAAGATGCATCAACAGTTTTAAGCAAGTGATTTTATGAAGAAAAATGATTGGGAAGAAAGAAGAATATATCTATTGGAGAAGTCCAGGGTATGGCCCAACCCAAGCAGCCATCCAGCCCAAGGAAAAGCCAAGCAGACATCCAGAGCAGCAGGACTAGGACGAGCACCAGTCTTCGCCTCTAGGATACGGACTGCGTAGGATCAACACAGCATCGAAAAAGAAAAAAACGCAAAATGATCGTTCAAGGATATAATTATAGGTGAAGATATAATCACTTAAGGTCAGTAATTTTTTTTTATTAACTTGAAGCTTATCAATAATACGAAGATCATGGCTTCAAAAGAGAATTTTGATTTAAAGACGGCAGTGTCTTTATTGCCGGTCATGAATGGCTCAGAGGCCGTCACTTATCAATTAATTGACTCAATAGAATTATATTCTACAATAATTAAGGACAAAGATGCACAAACGTTAATAAATTTTGTGTTAAAAACGAGGTTAACTCGAAGTGCTAAGCTAAGATTGTCAACTACTTATAGTAATGTAAAACAAATGCTTGATGAAATGAAAAGTCATCTCCTTACTAAAAAATCTGATATCGCATTACAAATGCAGTTAATGACGGTTAAACAGGGAAATAGGTCAATAGAACAATTTGGCCGGGAGATCGAGGATCTTTTCGTAAATCTTACAATTTCTCAAGCTGATGACAACACAGAAGCTTACAAAATCCTAAAACCATTAAATGAAAAAACAGCGATTCATAGATTCGCTCAAGGGCTACGAAACGAAAAGTTGAACACTATTATATTAGCAAAAGCCCACTCGTCTCTAAAAGACGCGATTCAGTGTGCGAAAGACGAAGAGGTAGCTATGACTTCCTCATCAAACGCTGAGCAAATATTTTATACAAATAGAAAGGGATATAAGAACTATAGGAAACCGTATAGGGGATCATATCCCAACGTGGATAGACAACCGGGTTATCTCTTTCAAAACAATAATTTGAAAAAGCGAAAACCTTTTCTGAATAAAAACAGAAATAATAATAAAAGAAGTTACAGAAATTTTAGTAGAGTTCTACAAAATAATAATAAATATGGACGTCCTGAAATAAATGCAGCAATAGAAAAGTTAGACAACACTAAAGGCAACGAGTTGCAGTTTTTCGGGGTCAGCAACTACGTTATGACTTATAATCATATGAATTCAGTTCAATTTGCGATAAATGATGAAACGTACATTTGGTTAATAGATACAGGCGCATCGCTGAGTGCTGTTAAACGCGATGTGGCCTTATCAACGGGACAATACATTACCCCAAAAGTCACATACATAGATGGAATAGGAGGAAAAATTACATCTTTCGGTACTATTAGTTTAAACCTAATGAACAAAGCAAATGAGAATTTTAATCATAAATTTCATGTATTTTCTGATTTACTATTAAATGTAGACGGTATAATTGGACAGGACTTTTTAATAAAATATAACGGTGTTATAAATTTTGAAAAAGAAATAATTACCCTAAGCAATGATAACCAAATCGTTAACATACCATTTAATGTAACAAACAGAAATTCAAAAAATGTTCATTCACATCAAATAAAATTAGCTGCGCGGAGTGAATCAATAATAAAAATACCAAATAATAGCGTGGGTGATAGTGTTGTATTATCAAATGAAATAGGCGAAGGAATATTTTTAGCTAATACCATAACGCGAAGTAAAAATGGCAAAATAACCGTTAAAATATTAAACACGCGCGATGAAGATATAATTATAAACAATTTTACACCACAAATAAGACCATTAGAAGATTATGCTTGTTTTTCTTTTGACGAAAATAAAAACAATGCAGATAGAGTAAAATTGTTATTTTCACTTTTAAATTTTCACGATTTAAATGATGAAGAAAAAAATACCATTGCTAATATTTGTGCGAAATTTGCCGACATATTTCATTTGCCAGGAGATTCTTTGAATTCAACAAATTTGTACAAACAAAGTATACGCTTAAAACCAAACGTATCACCAGTTTATAATAAACCATATCGTTTGCCACAATCACAAAAGGCAGAAATTAACAAACAAATAAAGCAAATGTTAGAAAACGATATTATTGAAGAATCACAATCGGAATGGGCAAGTCCAATATTATTAGTTCCGAAAAAGATAGATTCAAATGGAGAAAAGAAATGGAGATTAGTAGTAGACTACAGGAAAGTCAATGAAGTGATCGAAAATGATAAATTTCCGTTACCTAATATAACTGAAATATTTGACTCATTATCAGGTGCTATGTATTTCAGCACTTTAGATTTAAATCAAAGTTACTATCAAATAGAACTTAATACTGAAAGTAGAAAATATACTGCATTTATTGCAGATAAACATTATCAAATGAAAAGATTGCCTATGGGATTAAAAACAAGTCCAAACGCATTCAGTAGAGCAATGACTATAGCTATGTCTGGTCTTAATTATTTGCAATGTATAGTTTATTTGGATGATATAATTATCATGGGGCGTACTCTTGATATACATAACAAAAATCTAGTAGATGTATTTACAAGACTAAGAAAAACTAATTTAAAATTAAATCCACTAAAATGTAATTTTTTACAAAAAGAAATTTTGTATTTAGGACATGTAGTAACTCCAGAAGGAATAAAACCAGATCAAAGAAAAATTTCAATAATACAAAAATACCCAGTGCCAAATAACGCTGACGAGGTCAGACGCCTTGTAGCTTTTGCAAATTATTACAGAAAATTTATTCCGCATTTTTCAGAAATAACTCAACCATTAAATAATTTATTAAAGAAAAATGTAGAATTTAATTGGGATAAAGAGTGCGAAAAAGCTTTTAAAAAATTAAAAACATCTATAAGCAGTCCACCTTTATTACAATACCCAGATTTCTCAAGTAAAAACAATTTTACTTTGCACACGGATGCATCGGGAATAGCTATAGGATGTGTTTTGTCAAATAAAAATGGATTACCGGTAGCTTACGCAAGCAGACCTTTAAACAAAGCCGAGAAAAATTATCCAACCATAGAGAAGGAATTATTAGCAATCGTATGGGCGGTGAAGTATTTTCGACCATATTTATATGGACGTAGCTTTAAAATAGTTACGGATTATCGTCCACTAATTTATTTGTTTAACATGAATAATCCGTCGAGTAGACTCACTAAGTTTCGTTTATGTTTAGAAGAATACGACTTTACAGTAGAGTATTTAAAAGGAAAAGATAATGCCGCTGCAGACGCTTTATCTAGAATTGAGATTACTAGTGACGAACTTAAAAACAAGACGCGAAATATTATGTCAGTAATGACAAGAGCGCAAAGGAAACGAATAAAAGAACAAAAACAGGTAAATAAATCAAGTTATAAGGATTCTGCCCATGATTGGCCTAGCTACCCAACCATGGTGGAAATTTCTAAAAAACCAAACGAAATACCTGAATTAAGTCTAAATACGAATGACTATTACAAAACGTTAAAACAAGAAGACTGTATTACAAGTCAAAATGACGTAATAATATACTCACCATCTTTATCAATATTGTGTGTCAAACCTAGCTCTCGATCGTGTACGAAACGAGCTTTCCTCGCGAGAGAATTAGATATGTTTTGCAACACACACAAAATAAAGGAGATATGTATACTCCGTAATGATGACACCGCAGGTACCATAATAAAGCTAGCTCAATATATAAATAAATATGGTACAGAGTCCGGACTCCGAATGTGTATAATAAAAGGTGTCAAGAAAATAAATAATAAAGATGATCAACGAGTAATATTAAATGATTTCCATTTATTGCCAACGAGTGGCCATGCAGGCATTCGACGAATGACCAATAGCTTAAAACGTTATTACTATTGGAGAGGCATGGATAGTGACGTCATAAACTTTGTCCAAAATTGTGACAAATGTCAAAAACAAAAGTTTCATAGAAACATAAAGCAGCCACTTTGTATTACTAGTACTGCAACGAGTGCATTTGACAAGATATTTTTAGATTTGGTAGGTCCGTTGAGTAAGGATACAAACGGATACAGTTACATACTAACCTTGCAGTGTGAACTTACTAAGTATGTAGAAGCATACCCACTTCTAAATAAGGAAACGAATACGGTAGCGCGATCGCTTGTCGATAATTTTATATTACGTTATGGCATCCCTGCAGAAATTGCAACAGATAGGGGGACCGAATTCATTTCATCAACCATGCGAGAAGTATGTCAAATTTTGAAAATTAACCAACTGCAATCAACTGCTTATCACCATGAAAGCCTTGGTTCCTTAGAAAATTCACATAAATCTTTAGGAGCATTTTTAAGAATACAAACAGACAATCAGGCTTGTCAGTGGTCAGATTGGTTACAGTATTGGTGTTTTTCTTATAATACAACAGTGCATACAGCAACTAAATACACACCGTATGAATTGGTGTTTGGTAAACTATGTAATATACCAAGTAATATTTTAAGTAGAGTAGAACCGGTTTATAATTTTAATTCATATGCTGTAGAGCTTAAGTATAGATTACAAAAATCCCAAGAGGATGCTAGAAATAATTTAATTAAAACAAAAATAGATAGAAAGTTAAAATATGATTTAACTTCCAATTCAGTAAGTTATAAGTTGGGAGATTTAGTATTAATTAAAAAGGAAGATAGAGATAAAATGGATCCAGTATATTCAGGACCATATACAGTAATTGAAGATCAAGGTGTCAATGTCAAAATCTTAGTCTCAGGAAAAGAAAGAATTGTACACAAAAACAGATCAAAACCATTCAATTATAATTAAGATAATTATTACTACCAGCAAGTAAGCAAAAATTGTAACATCAGATAAAGATGATCATCTATTTGTAAACATTAATTGTATTCTAAATGTTATTGTAACCTTTTTATAATTAGCATAACTAAACAAAAAAAAAAAAAGGGGAAAGGTGTAGTGTAGGTAGGTACTTGCATACCTATCATAAGACGTCACTCGATGACGAATAGAAAGATAAGAGAAATGAGTATTGATTTATTTAAATGTCAAAGATATCCGACTACAAGCATATCGGATTACATAAACATGACCTTTATAGTTAACATAAAACAAATACCATTTAAATTGTATTAGAGATAGAACTCTAGTATATAAAGGCTTATTTTACCTGAATAAATATAGTCAATATACATCAGTACAGAACCAACCTCAGTCGTGTTATTTACTCCACCAACATACATCATGTCTCTGTACCATTGTACCCGTCCACCAGAGAACTCTACCAACGAACCACATTACATGGCGACCTTGCCAGGATCCCAAGACAGAGGTAACTACATAACAACATTACAATATCCTTGGACATTCCACACGGCGTCATCTAGTCCCAAGCTAAGCAATTTAATGCTTGTGTTATGGTAACCAGATGACTGATAAACTACATAGATACATTTTTTTTTTTTGTAAATACATACCATAATACATAGAAAACACCCATAGAATGAAATTATGATCACGACTGAACTCCCAAGGTGCGGTAGACAAATTATTTTAGATCTTTTTTAGAATTCCGTACCCAAAGGGAAAAAAAGGGACCAGCTACGTAGGTACCAGCTACTATTACTAAAACTCCGCTGTCCGTCTGTCTGTCAGCAGGCTGTATCTCATGAATAGCTAGACAGTTGAATATTTACAGATGGTGTATTTCTGTTGCCGCTATAACAACAAAATACAATAAATATTTAAAGAGGTCTCCCATACAATAGATATGATTTTTTGCCATTTTTGCTCTGTATTAATAAGGAAAATATTTGCAGAATATTTTGTTGTAGGTATACTACTTACTTAAAAATAAATTAAAATATTTTTTTAATGAGATGCGGAACCTTACGTGTCCGACTCGCAGTAGGCTGATTTTATTATTAAGTAGGTACCTACTCACTTTTACTTTGACTGAAACTGGGAATAAGTACCTACCTATACATACCTAGTTTTTAAACGTGGAATTACGTGGTTACTTTTATCCTAATAAAGTACCACAGGTTCGAAGCCACGGGCGGAAGCTTGTTCATATTAAAAGCGGGCTCCGTCGGCCGAACTCATCAATCCTCACCTTTCACTGGGATATAATTATCTCGATATGGCGCCAACGTCGGAAGTGGTGATGGCGACGGTGGTGGTGATGACGGCACAGGTAGGTCCGCCGGAGTCGCCGCCGCCGCCGCCGCCGCCAGCAGCGCCAGCAGCAGCGGCGGCGACAGCGGGGCGCGGGCGCGGGCGCGCATGCGGGTGCGGGTGCGGGGGCGGCGGGGGGCGCGGCCACACGCCGCACATACTCGGCGCGGGACGCTCGAGCCGCCGCCGGATGAGGAAAACGTCCGGTCGGCTCGGGGAGGGCCACTCCTCGGTGCGAACTGCGTCTCCGGGATCGTTCGCTCCACCGATCGCTACTGCGCACTCAAACTGCGTTCCACCGCTGCGCAGCGGGTTAAGACTCCGATACTGTTCATAGTGAAACACGATCGACAAGTGCACTGTCGTTGACGTAACTCTGTGTGTGTGTGGGAGGCGCGGGGCGCGTGTCGGCCGGCAGCGCGGGCGCAGCACTGCCGCCGCCGCCGCCCCGCGAGCCTTCCCTCCCTCCCTCCCTCCTTCCTTCCCTCCGCGGGGACGCACGGTATGTAGAGTAGACAGATCTGCGGCGCTTATTGCTAATTCTTATACCTACACTACATACGAGTATGTACCGACCGATCACATTAGTACGAAGAATACGTGAACTCCACACTTGCGCCCGAGAACTGACCGGCACGATAACGAACGATGACAGGCGGGTACCTACCACTTGTCACAAGTTCTTTTAGATTTGTTAGAACCTTTAGAAGATATTTATAAGGGGGTTGTCTGTCAGAGGCGTGTCAAACCAAATTATGTTAATACCTACATAATATTAACAGAAGTTAACATTCAATAGGTACGTTACATCGCACCTTTAGAATAGAAGTGACCTAATTCAAAAAACTTGAAAAATGAGTTTCGGGCAGAAAATGACCCTACACAACATTCTCTACAGATCTGTAGTTTTAAAAGCGCCACTTTTGGGCAGGAACAGGTCAAAAATATATTTCGGTCTCTTACATATTCAAACAAAACAACCGTCTGCGTCGGGACAGAAATGCCACTTACAGGATTGTGCTGTTTTACTGTGCGAATAGAAGAAGAAGAACGTTGTACAAATAATAAGACAGTGACCGAATTTTAATTAAGCCATCTTTCTTATAAATTTTTCGGTAAGTTCACTGAATGGTTTTTTAGTATTAAACTGACCGATTTATCTTTGGTACTGTTTTAACTCCGATACTACCGGACATTATTGTGACTCAATTGTGTTTATGTCATTTTAATATTAATAAAATTTTTGTTATCTTTACTCAATCAGAATTGAGGCATTATTTTATTTTGCAAAACCAAAATTTTAAAATCAAATTAAGTTAAATAGTGACTCTTTAGAATCAAAAAATTTTTTAATATAGAAAAACATGTTGTTTCTAATTATTTATTACACCAACTAATTGCTAAATGTTTATGTTCACTAAATCGACTTGGTTTTTTAAAGATTTTTGAGCTATTTAGCAGCAATTAAAAAAATAAGAGGATAGGGTCACACATTATTTCACTCTTTTGTCAATTCCCAAAATTTAGTTTTTTTGGATTAAGTCACTTCTATTCTAAAGGTGCGACATGTTGCAACCTATCGACGCTACTATAAAAGCTAACTGGTTTCCTCACGATGTTTTTAACTTGTGTTCATAATGTACCTATGCAAATTTAGCGAAACTTACCTACCTTAGTTAGTTTTCCTACATTAGTTTCTGCGATGTTAGAGACAATTATGATGCGTGACTTGAGCTGTCAATCGTGGAAAATGGCGGAGCTCTATATCATTAACCCGCGGTAATTCCCGTTCCCGTCGGTATACCGGGATAAAATGGGCCTATGTGTTATTCCCAGTCATAATCTATGTATACTCCAAGTTTCAGCCAAATCTGTTCAGTAGTTTTCGCGTGAAAGAGTAACAAACATCCATCCATCCATTCTTACAAACTTTCGCGTTTATAATATTAGTAGGAATATAATAATGTATTTTTTTGTAATTTTCTTATTTTTTTTAATAGTTATTCTGCTATTCTGGATGCAGACAAATCCAACAAATCAAAAACAATGAGAATCGGTCCAACTGCTTCGTATAATAAAATACTGAGGGTTTATTTTATTAATTGTTGGTTGGTTTGATTCCTAGGTGAGACAAGACAGAGTGCGCCCGGTGCACTTTTGTCAAACAAATAATATGTTGTCTGTCATTTTTAAAACACAAAATAAATATTTTTTATTTAAGGTTATTTTAACTTTAATTTATGCAATTACCAAGCCTAAAAACATCTTGAAGCTGTTTAATAGAGTTAAAGCAGCTGAATCTAAGAGTGCAATTCTTGTTGTATGGCTGTATAAGCCATTGTGCAGGCCTTGATCAGCTGTTTTAATTTTAAAACTGCTATTAACCAGCACCTGTAAAGCTCAATGCTGGATAGCTTGGGGCCCAAAATAGAGTTACAAGGGCTGCGTAGCTAACTACACAACCCTTATGTAGAACACTTTAACAGCCTTTAGAGTTCACAAATTCTATTATCAAGTCGTTGTGCAGCTATCTGTGCTACTTGGGCGACTTTGTTTTATTTATAGAAGAATGAATAATAATAATGAAGGATGTGTCATGCGAATTGATCTAAAAAAAACACAGTGCGACTTTGACTTTTTAATTTTAAATTATTCACATTGACAGACATTTGATTTTCACATTTTACAATTAAATAGGTTCCTACTTAAATTAAGTATACCCCTATTTACGAGTATTTACAACAGAACAAATGCTATCTAAATATACAAAAAAAATAGAATCCATAATTAAATATCTATTTAGGGGTAGGACTGCTAGCACATTTATTTCTAAATTATGTATTACTTAGGTAACTTTAATAAATCAATGCAGAACGTTGAAAAGTTAAAACATGGTACCTAGACAATAAAATACAGTTATCTACTTTAGTCAGGACTTCTGGACCGCGGGAGTAGTCTACAGACGGTATAGGGAAGCACCGCCTACGAAAAAGTCCCCTGAACAATTTTAATTAGGTATATTTTGTGCATAATGTATGTTAGTTTGCTAGGTATTTATAAATATTTATTCAAAATTTATTAGTTTAGTTAGATGTTTAAATCAGTGGAGTATAGGGCACTGGTGACCTGTAGCACAGGTCTAAATACCTATTTCAGGCACCAGTCTCTCACAAAACAGGCTTACCTCTAACTTTTATTAGGTATTATTTTTAACTGTATTTATTTTAAAAATTTATTGCTTTATATTTTTATATTTATGTGTTGTGAGAGAATTAAATAAACAATTTGTAATTTGTAATTTGTAATTTGTAGTTTTAGTTATTACAATAATGATGTATTGTTGAGGTACCTACACACGCACACTAGGAAACTTGCTTGGCCTGTCTCCGACACTTTCCAATGTAGAGCAGCTCATTATTATCATATTATATTAGGTACTAATTCTTTACACTTACCTAAACTTATCCGAATTTACTGTACAAGTATAAAAATAATAAATCTGTCTCAATAAATAAATTAATTATTCCTAAAAACATCGTAATAACTTTACCTAATCAAGCAAATACAAAGACATCGAGCGGGCACCGAGCTTTTATATAAACTTGTAAAATAGGTACATCTTTTGTTGTTTTTCATAATATTTCAAACTAAAATAGAAAGTAAGAACGTAGACACGCTTTATCGGATTTATTTGTTTAAGTAAATGTTTTTTTAAATTTATTTTTTGAACCTCACGTTAAATTAAAATAAATCTAAATTACGAGTCTGTTAACAAAATGTAGGCAGAGATTGATAATGTCATATTTGAAATCGTCGTTGTATGCGAAGTTATAAACAAAACAACTGGGTAGTCCGGGACGCCCGCGATGCTGTGCGGCAAAACCGGCGCGATGCGGCGCGATACGATGCGATGCGGTGCGATGCGATGCGATGCGGTGCGATGCGATGCGGTGCGATGCGGTGCGATGTGTCACGGTACGAGCGCGCGGGTTGTGTGTGCGTCAGATCAGAGCGGTAAGTCGTTGTCGACATCGAGCTTCCGACGTACCCACTGCATCACCGCCTCCTGCAAGGTGCAATAACGGTTTAGGTATGTACCTATACTAAAAGACAAAGTCAATTTCCAGCTGGTTAAGTACATACAATAAATAATAATAAATAAATGAATATCCCTGGACATTCCACACAGCGTCATCTAGCCCCAAGCTAAGCGATTTAATGCAGATGACTGATATACTACATAGTTTTTTTTTGTAAATACATACATTATAGTTACATAGAAAAACAACCAGACCCGGAACAAATATCCGCAGAACATGCAAACATCTGTGCCGCGGCGGGGATCGAACCCGCAACCTCCGCGTCTCAGGCGAACTTTCGCCCACTGCGCCACAGAGGTCGTCACAATAACAGAAGCTTAAAATCTTGGCCTTAAACATTCATTCAAGTTCAAATAGAGATCAGATTAATAGAGCCTAAACTCTACCTGAGTGTCAATTAGTAATGAGAGCCTTACATCCGAATACTGAAACGCTTCTTAACGTAAGTGATCTTTATCTTTGCCATTATTTGACGTTTGTGTACCTATACAAACCTGAAAAGTAAGATCGACTGTTTTGAATTTTTTATTATACACCATTTATACACTCAAATATTTACGTAGCGTTTCAGTATTCGTCCGTCAGTCCATCTCAGACACACTTCTAATACCATACGTATGTCAAAATAAGCCATGGCAGTGAGTTTGAGAAGTTACCTTCATTAAATATCAGTAAGCCACCTCGCCCCTCGCCCCTCGCCCGCCACCCGCGCCCCCCGCGCCCCCCGCTTCCACGCACCAGAAGGTAAGAGTAGGATAGAGATAGACATAGAAACCTAGACGTTCCACAACCACTACACTTTGGGGACGCCCGCCTTCAAGAAAGCATAGGTTTAGTAGTTAAGCTCAACTACAGTATTATAATTGGTCAGTTTATTACATTGGATATCTAATACCTATATGCACGCACTGTTAGTATGGTCATGCCGTAAACTAGGCACGTAGGCACCCGCTTAAGACAATGCTACAATAAAAAAATACATTACTTATTTCTAATAACAAGTGAAAAACCAACACCGATAAAACCGTGACGATGCAAACATCACTCAAAAGTCAAAAGGATTTATACTCGTACTAGATAATCCTTAATTACTTATCATAACTAACCGTAACAGGCAAGATGCGGTACCGTGCCCCAGAAGTCTACCGCCTATTAACTAGAAGATTTGTACCATCTTTTTGCCTGAAAAGTGTAAGTACTTGCAGGCAGAGCTTTACCACTCAGCGCCTGATCCTAACGATAATAAACCCCATCTAAAGCGTTCGGGCGAAACGATCGCAGTCCTTCCGCCTGAGGTGAGAGAGAATCGATGTAGAAGGTCGAGACGAGAGCGAGCTACAAGAAGGAGTGGAACAAGAAGTGAAACAAGAAGCGGCCGCGTCAGTCGTGGTGGCGCGAGACGTGCGCGTTCTCCGAGTAGTCGTCGTAGTCGCGCGGCGCGTCCAGCTCGTCCTCGCGCCCTTCGTACTCGTCCGCGCCCTCCTCCGTGTCCTCCTCGCTGTCTGCCCCCCCGCCCCCCGCGCCCCCTCCGCCCGTCGCCTCCTCGCGACGCGGCAGCACCGGCGCAGACTCCTGCCACACACGCGTTACACTCTACAATGCATCCCCCCCCTACCTCCACCCCAGCCTCGAGACATGT
The DNA here is from genome assembly GCA_963582015.1 of Xanthorhoe designata. Taxonomy (NCBI): domain Eukaryota; kingdom Metazoa; phylum Arthropoda; class Insecta; order Lepidoptera; family Geometridae; genus Xanthorhoe; species Xanthorhoe designata. The sequence goes on along the minus strand of OY757040.1, from coordinate 12,775,484 downwards.
CATGCTGTATGCAGTCGGGCTGCAGTTGGAGAGCTCGAGAGCAAGGAAGCCATCCCCGTTTAGTTGGTTTTAGTAGATGTTAGAATTATTTGGTTAACAAAGTGAAAGCACGAGACGCCAGATGCTGTTTAAGGATCGGTTCGATTGCGGCCTCGATCTGTAGGATGATCGCGTAACGAGGCCACTGAGTGCATAGAAAGTCTCGAGCTCTTCGTAAATAGAAATACAGGTCTGACGCGAGCAACGGCCCCCCGATGCGTTTCGCGACCTCGGTCGAGGTCACCCGGAGCTGACTCTTTAATCAACCAACTTTAGAAAAAGAGACTTTTACAATCTCATTATGAAAAACAATATTGTAAATTACTGAACATACCTTAAATCTAAAAGTCAAGTGGTTTTTCGAAGTTTTTATGTTCTGTGGATTATTTTTTTTGAATAAAGTACCGGGCAGGTGTGGATGAGATGTGGGTACCTTGTTGGGTCGCCAGCCGCAGCCTGGCAGCGGCAGGCCGTCGGGCCCGAGCGGGCAGGGCGCGTCGAGGCCGGGCACGCCCTGTTCTCCCTTGTCGCCCTTGTCTCCCTTGCGGCCGCGCTTGCCGCTACCGCCCTGCAACATGTCACAAGCACACTGTACTGCCGCCGCGAGCGAGATCTGTGCCAGCGCCAGCCTTCAACATCGTATCGCATGTACAACAGGCTCTGATACAAGTAAAAGCTACGCTCAGTAGGCTCGTGTAGCATTAGGGTTGTTAGTTGTTGCGCGCAGTCAGTGCGTGCGTATGATGAGTTATATGGCGAGGTGTTAGTGGTCAGCGCGCAGACATGGCATGCAGGCAGGCAGCATGCACCACTCACGGGCTCTCCTTTGTATCCTTTGTCGCCCTTTGGTCCCTATCGATTAAATCAATTATTTATTGTTTCTATGAATTTAAAATGCAATGAAATCGTTTGTCATCTCCAGCCACTACTGACCTCTTGTCCGGGGATTCCGTCTGTTCCCTAGAAATAGAGTTAAATATGTCAGTCAGTTAATACATTTGAGTAGGAAACTGTATTTGTACAGAGTGAGACACGTACTGGTAGTCCCGGATCACCCCTCTCGCCCTTGGAGCCCGGCTCGCCTTGCGCGCCCTGGGGGCACACACACGCATTAGGCTGCTGACTTGACAGTTTTGTATGTTCTTAAACTTTGAATTTTGTCTAAATCAACTGTCACCACAAGAGTTATCTAAATTCATTTTATCAAACCATTGACATAAAAGGTAACTAATGAAATGAAATGAAAAAATCAAATGAAAAAAAATGAAATATGATCACGCCTGTATCCCGGGAGCGGTAGACATTTCTTTCAGATCATTAGGCAATTTTTAGATCTTTTTGAAGATGTCTAAGGGGGTAATCAGAGGTATGTCCAAATAGTGTACATATTTGGTACCTACATGCCCACTTTTTGCAGAAGGTAACTTTCCATACGTGACAGGTTGCAAGCACATCGACGCTATTAGAGCTAACTGGTTTCCTCACGATGTTTTTCTTAAAATAAAATATGATTGAACGTTTCTGGGTGAGTGATAATCCTCTAGTTCTTAACAGTATTAGTAAAGAACCAGTTATTGATAACTGTTTATCAAGTGAGTCCGCTCACCTTCATGCCGTCGAGTCCGGGCGGGCCCTGCGGAACAACAAACGTGTGAGTCACATGAACGCGCAGCTCGCGACCTCCATGCGCATGCGCCACGTGCCAGCCACTTACTGTCATACACGATGCAGCAATGCTAAATGTAAGAGAAGGAGGTTGAATAGGAAGGCTGATAGCGCAGCATGACCAACAGATCCTCTCGGAGAGCCTCGCAGGAGAAGAGCTCGGAGCCGGCGGCGATGAGCTCGCGGATGGAAGGAGAGTCAGTTAGCGACAGTATTCAAGAAAAGACCATATGCACGGCATGCAAATATTTATTTTCTTTCAAAATAATTTGTAAACAACAAGTTTTCGTTATCGTGATGGACTATGGTACAAATGACGACTTTCGATTCCATAAAAAAACTAAACTTATGTGGCTAAGATATACAGGTGCGGCGCGGCGCCGCGCGGCGTCGCGTCGCCGCCGCGTCCGGCTGCGGCGCGGCGCGCTTGCTGCCGCATCACAAAAATATATTATTACTATTTACACTTAGTAGGAGGTACTTACACGTAGAATAAATAGGTAGGAGGCAAGTAAATTACAATAGGAAACCTCAAGCTACGAGTACAAAGAGAATACTTAACATTTGTACATTTTTTTGATGTTTCTTTGCAGCAAATCTGCAAAGCTAGTTGATTTATCTCTAAAAATTCAAGTTTTCGATGAACAGTTAACAACACGATACCTACTGATGAATGTAGAACGTAGGTATGCAATGATTATGAAATCTTGGCCAGAATCTAATAAAGTTTTGATTGATTTTACACAATCATTATGTAGCGGTGGGATAAGAGTTAGCATTTTAAAACTAAATATTTCACAAACGCATATTTAAATTGAAAAATGGTCTTAAAAAACCTACAATACTTTTGAAAGACCTATCCAACGACACCCCACACTAGGGAGACGAGAAAAAAAATCTTCCCCGCTTTACTTGCAGGGGAGGTACCTTGAAATTAATACATTTTCAGAATTTTATAATACCACTTAGTCGGCGCGATCAATATGTATCTCCATGCCAAATAACGGTTTCCTTGTATCAATAGTCTCTGAGAAAAGCCGCGGATATACGGACACATGGACAGTTTACAATTTACAAGTGAAGAACATACTTAGAAAGCGATAGAAAAGGGTTTTAATTATGAAAAGTAAGAAATAAATAGGTAGGTATTATATAGATACAAAAACACTTAAACCACTAAAATTATTTACAAAGGCTCTAACGATTTAGGTACATGGTACCTACTTATGAATAAAATTAGGCCTTATTCTTAATATTAGCGAGAGAATAACTAGAGGTGGCTAATGATTCGATAGTGAATATAAAACGAGAAGAAAATTGAAGAGCACAATGATTATTAGGCACAATAATGTAGCTGATACTAGTGATGGCCGAATACTCGAATAGTATTCGGTTCAGCCAAATTATTTATGTAGAAGAAATAGCTACTGAGCTTTCTACCGCACGTTGTCATAAAATTGATTAGTGACGTAAATAGTGATTTAAATATATAGGGACAGTAGCTATCGTGACTAGTAAGTAAGACAACTTACCTGACAATATTTTAGAGAAGTTATTCTAGCTGGATGATGTAGCTTAGCTTTCAAAGAGAGAGTATTACTTTGCTCTCAGGTTGAGCGAACATGTTCACCATTAGTGGCCACTCGCACTCTACTCGCAAAAAAATAGAACACGCTTCAAATCACTAATCAATCGGTGTCCACAACGTGTTTGCTACTAATCACCTGCACTAATCCCACTAATATTATAAAGGTGAAAGTTTGTGTGTGTGTAAGTATGTAAGTGTGTTTGTTACTCTTTCACGCTCAAACGGCTGAACAGATTTGAATGAAATTTGGTACCAGAATTGCTTATACCCTGGAATAACAAATAGGCTACTTTAAATTCCTGAAAAGTGCAGTGTTCCCGTGGGATTATTAACCAAATTATTTATCTAAATAGTTTCGGTAGTTTGGCAGTGCAAAAGGTAGCTGTCAGACAAAATAACTTCATAGATGGCATCACAGGCAAAAATTTAACTCCTTCACGCTCGAACGGGTGGACGGATTTGAATGAAATTTGGTAGCAGGATTGCTTATACCCTGGATTAAAATATGCGCGACTTAAAATTCCTAAACAGTGCATTGATTCCGTGGGATTATTCATCAAATTCATTTAAATAGTTTATACCTACTAAATAGTTTAGCCATGAAAAAGTTACAAAATAATTTCAATAGATGGCAGCACAGGCAAAGTTATTATTCCTTCACGCTAAAACGGCTGGATGAATTTGAATTAAATTTGATAGCAGGATTGTTTATTTCCTGGATTAACAAATAGGCTACCTTAAATTCCCAAAAAAGGAATGGTTCCGTGGGATTGTAAACCAAATTATTCATCAAAATAGTTTGGCCGTGAAAATGTAACTGTTAGTCAAAATAATGTTAAAAGATGGCAGCACAAGCAATGTTATAACTCCTTCACGCTTAAACGGCTGGACGGATTTGAATGAAATTTGGTAGCAGGATTGCTTATACACAGAATTAAAAAATACGCTACTTAAATTTCCTGAAAAGTGCATTGACTCCGTGGGATTATTAATCAAATTCATTAAAATAGTTTATACAAAATAGTTTGACCGTGAAAAAGTAACTGAAAAAGTAACAAAATAATTTCAATAGATGGCAGCACAGGCAAAGTTATTATTCCTTCACGCTCTAACGGCTGGAATTTGAATTAAATTTAGTAGCAGGATTGTTTATTCCCTGGATTAACAAATAAAAAAGGAATGGTTCCGTGGGATCTAAACCAAATTATTCATCAAAATAGTTTGGCCGTGAAAACGTAACTTTTAGTCAAAATAATGTTAATAGATGGCAGCACAAGCAAAGTTATAACTCCTTCACGCTCAAACGGCTAGACGGATTTGAATGAAATTTGGTACCAGGACAGTAACAGTTGATATCCTGGATTAACACATGTCATAGGCTACTTTAAATCCCTTAAAAGCGTATTGTTCCCGTGAGATTATCAAAATACTTAAATTATGCTTCTTCAAACTCAAACTTAACGAATTTCAAATACTTATTGTTTTTTTTGTCCCCATAATCTCACGGAATTGGGACTTATGTACGTATATAAATCCCCGATAAAAAGATTTCTGGCTCCACATAAACCATTAGGACAAAGTTTATATTTGTGTCTTCAATTAAAATTCGGTCTTCAAAGCACCTCGTCATCGCTATTTTATTATATTTCCCACAGTTTCGGCTCGCTTCGAGTCTAAAATCCTCGCTACGCTCGCTTTGCTCGCATGTAGCTTTTTTAATCTTTTGCAAGCAAATTGAATTATGTCAGGCCATAGAATAGGAACAGACCATCAGTCAGCCTTTTCTATGAGTACTATAAGCAAAATCAAGTGTCACATGACGCATTTTTCTTTAAAAATTCGGCTCGCTTCGCGAGTTTAAAAGGCTCGCTACGCTCGCTAAGTTCGAAGCTTACTACGCTCGCTTGGTTCAAAGCTCGCTTCGATCGCACGGTAGCTTCTTGAATATTTTGCTAGCAAATTGAACTATGTCAGACCATAGAATAGGAACCGACCAACAGTCAGCCTTTTCTATAAGCCCCATAAGCAAAATCAAGTGTCACGTCAGGACGCATTTGTTTTTGAAAATTTCGGCTCGCTTCGCTCGCACGGTAGCTTCTTGAATATTTTGCTGGAAAATTGATCTATGTCAGACTATAGAATAGGGACCGACCAACAGTCAGCCTTTTCTATGAGCACCTTAAGCAGAATCAAGTCTCACATGACGAATTTGTCTTAAAAATTTCGGCTCGCTGCGCTCGCTTGGTTCGAAGCTCGCTTCGCTCGCATGGTAGCTTCTAACTGTGTAAGACCATAGAATAGTAACCCACCAGCAGTCATCCTTTTCTATGAGCACCATTATCAAGTAACACAATGACGCATTGGTCTTAAACAAGGAGCAAAATAAAAAAAAATTATGAAAACTTTTTCAATTACTTACGTAAGAAGAGAGTAATTTTTTCACTCTCGAGGTGCATTTTTATTCATATCTCTGACGATTCTCAACAGATCATAAAAATAATCATCAAAAACGGTTCACCCAGTCGACGGATTGAAAACCTCCTCCTTTTTTAAAGTCGTTAAAAAATGTATTAACTTAGGTATTCACCGCGGGTAACACCGCGGGGCACAGCTAGTCACTAATAAAAGTGCGAACCGGCCTTAAGGGTGGGGGCAGGGGCGGGGGCGGGGGAGGGAGCTAATCTTATTCTAGAGTACTTGGCACCCGGACTAAGATAGTTTAGTTCTTCTTTGTCACATTTTTACAAACATCTTTAGTAAAAAATATTCAATCTCCTCGTTAACTTTACTTAAGTACAATAAACACTTACGTACTAACCTATCTAGGAATGTATAATACAAGTCTGCGATTTGTTCTATCAGGCAGGATTCATGAAAATGAACTGTGTAGCTAGCATCAGGGTGTTGTCAGAACCATCGAGTGATCGTCAGTCGATGCCAGTATTGGTTAGTGCAGTTGACGTCGATTAGTGTTCACCAAATTCATTCTACCATTGACCGATACCATCGATCGACAATCCATCGATTAGCCTGGTTACACTCTGAAGAAGCCAATATTTACTTTATATAAAACAATGATGAAGGTAATATGCTCAGTTGGTATCTAATTACCTAAATAAAAAAATATATAAATATTTAACAAACGTTTAGTTTACTATCATAATGTAACGTAAAGGAGAAATGGACGTTTAGGCCTACTGTCCGAACTTTTAACCCTGTCTTGACCCTGTTAATCAAAGAGTATCTAGTTACGGATAGTTAAGTACTGACAGCCATTACGGTTCTAAATTCAAAACCTAGGAGACGCAGCGGACGACACGGGCCCGCTGCTCAAATCACATACTTTTTACAATAAATGATAACACTTAGAGCTATATGCGGTAACATCGTGGTCTCTTAATTCTATGTGGGTAGTTACAAATATTACAATTTACAGTCGCTGATGCGTCACGTCGCCGCGGCGTCACGGGGCGGGGCGGGGCGGGGCGGGGCGCGACGCGGGGGGAGTGAGGCGCGGGGCTCGGGGCGCGGCGCTCACTACGTGAAGGCGAAGTCAGGCGGCCAGCGGTTCTCCTGCGCCACACCACACCCGGGTTAGTATCAGCACCACCATGCAGGTTACCCAGCGGACTCGAGCCTGCGCAAGCATGCAGCTCGACCCGCTACTGAATGCGGTTACGTTGTTAGGGCTCACACGCTACCTACTGCCAGCAGAGAGACTCACCCGCGGTCCGACGTCGCCGGTGCGGCCGGGCTCCCCCGGCAGCCCCACGGGACCCTGCCACAGAAATAACGGTCACATAATTATATTGAATTTCTGCATGCATGTGAGCCTACGCAACAGACACGATAGCTATAATATAGTTAGAAAGTGCCATGAATATTTAAGAATTCAACATGAAAGTAGTATCCTTTTTCAAATTTTTGATTGGAAAAACAGTAAGAACCTCGGTTTAGGCCACAAGGTTGGTTGCCACAAAGAAGGATGAAAGAGAGAAGAAACGAGTAGGTATAGTTTGCGCTCGATAGCGAATACTCACCGGGAGCCCCATGGGGCCCGCGTCTCCCTTGTCTCCTCGCTCGCCCTGCAACATGATACATCAGAAGTGTAAACGATTTTAGTCTATTTTAATGAAACACCATGAAGCTTCATTACCGAATGTTTCTAAATAATGCTAAAAAGTGAGTTTACTTTGGTTGTGGTTTTTATGTAAACAGTATTTCAATGCATTCTCACCGCTTTACCCCTGATGCCGGGCTCACCCTTGTCCCCCTTGATGCCAGGCGGGCCGGCCACGCCGGGGGGCCCCGCGGGCCCTGGCGCGCCGGGGGGACCCATCATCTGCCAACCAGACAATACTGTTAGAGCGGGCATACACGAGCTGCTCGAGCGGTAAGCCAGAGATTGAAATAGACCACTCGAGCAATCTCTACTCTCCAGTCCACACACATCACCACGGTCGTACGACCGCTCGGAGCAGTCGCAACTGTATGTTAGTTCACTTTGTAGTCGCAGGTCGCACCTTGAAGCAGTCGATCCTGACTGCTTTAAGCTGCCCCTGTATACCTGGCCATACTCTCATGTACTAGAACAGTAGTCGTACGATGACAGCTTGTAATGTTGGTAACCCGCTGTCTGTTCTCTATTTTGTTATCCTTTATCAAACACCTCCAAATTATTTGCTCTAAAGATCAAGGACATCACTTTTTCCATGATGAGAAAATATAAGAAAAATAAATAAATACATAATTAAATAAATATCCCTGGACATTCCACACAGCGTCATCTAGTCTCAAGCGATCAATTTGATCCTTGTATTAAGGTAACCAGAATCAGATGACTAATGTAATACAGCATTGGTGGTTATCTGCAAAGATATTCAGAAGTAGCTCAATCAGAGCTTACGCAGTTACTTTATACAACAATCGATGATTAGTTTCATCGATTGCCGATTTGATGAGGCGCGAATAGCAATAGCATGTAGGTGCGTGCTTCATCTAGAGACAAGAGTGGGCCACCGCTCACGCGCACAGCACCACGTTCGTTTATGATAGTGACTAGCGTTCCTTCATGGAATCGCCCGTGTCGTGTAAAATGAAGTTGATACGACGAGCTGTAGAAGTTGATACTTATGTACAAAAATTAATAAAATCAATTTAATTGATCCAACATTAATTTCATGGTCAACATTTAAATTCTATAATTAAAAAACTCAATAAAGATTTTTTTTTCAACCTACATTGTCCCACTGCTGGGCAAAGGTCCCCTAAGATAAAGGGAGAGACCTTTGCAATAATGATAAATCAATAAAAAACATTCCGTTCAGAATAAAAAAGGCAAGGTTCAGTGATATTATTGAGCCGACTCTAACTTACCATCTCGTGTCCGTAGAGCTCGTATCCAGTGGCGTCTCCCTGCAAATTCAACAGTGGGCATAAAGATTAACAGTTCACTTGCAGAGTGGCTTTGCCCACTTCTATATCCATAGCAGTTTTAAGCCACTAAGATATTAATTATTCAGTAATTTTTAACAACACTGAAAGAAGAAATCAAATGACACCTAATGTATCATAGAAATCGTCATAACTAATTTACAGCCACCACTAAATGAAGCGAACTGAATGATTTGCGTGGAGCTAGTGCTGGACGAGTGACAAGTGTCTGTGGATGAGAGTACATAATAAAAGAAGTTGGCAGGTACCTGTCTTCTCCTCAGCTTCCTGTACTTCTGGAGGCCCCACCGAGAACGCCGCCGCCACCGAGAACAAACACATTCTCATTATAGCTCTGATCTTTATTATTATTACTATGATATGCATCTCGTTTAGAAAACCATGACAATCGGAAGCCTGGTTGAGACGGATCTCCTCAGACCTATCTCTGCTCTCATAAGGTCTAACAAAAAGTATCAGGCGTCTGTGAGTCTCCTTCATCGTTGCTCTACTTAATCATTTTATTATCAATCCCATCAACATTCCTTCATCTATAACGTCACATGTCATGAAACAGAAATGCAGAATAGATAGTTGTGCAATCGCTCACCGAGTCGCCCTTGTCTCCCTTGTCGCCCTTGAGGCCGGGGTACCCCGGCGGGCCGGGCAGGCCGGGCGCGCCCAGCATGCCGGGCGAGCCCATGTCTCCGTACTCGCCCTTCGCGCCGCGCAGGCCCGCCTCGCCCGGCTTGCCCGGCGGGCCCGCCACGCCCGCCGCGCCCGCCAGCCCCGCCAGCCCCGGGGGCCCGCGGGGGCCCGGCGTGCCGTCCGCGCCTGCAACACGAGCGACGGTCAGCGTCGAGAGAGTCGACGAGGCGGGTGGAACCGCGCGAAGCGCTCACCTGTGATCTGCAACACCGCGGCCGGACGTCGCAGCCGGCGCCGCGCCGGAGTACCTACTATCGGGCTATCGGTCGTCACTTGTACCGTGGGATCCACATCTACGCGCGGACGGGATGAGGGGGTTCGCATGCGGCGAGGCGTTTCCCGTGCGCATGCGGCTAGCAAAGGGGCGAGAGGAGAAGGAGGAGAGAGAGCGTGCGAGAGATATAGTTCTCGTGTTGCGCGTGTTCGTGCGCGTGCCGTGCGCGTGCGCGTGCCGTTACCCGCTTGCCGCGCTTGCCACGCGCGCCGCGCTCGCCTGGCGCGCCGGGCGGGCCGGCCGCGCCGCTCTCGCCGCGCTCGCCGCGCGCGCCGCCCGCTCCTTCAAGCACACACACTGCCTCACCGAGCGTCGGCGGTACCGCATCGGAGCGGCTTAAGCTAAGCCGAGACCTGCGTTCTTGTTATTCGATCGACATTCGATCCTGTGAGTTCGGGTGCGAGTTCTAAGCCCGGTGCTGTCGTTGTGATCTAAGGTACTGTTTGAATCTTTAGTGGATTAGAAGCGTGCTACTCAACTCGGGAGGAACTACGATAACAAAAAGGATGGGGGCGCTACCGGTGAGAGGAATAGAGGTAGATTGGTTACCGGGCGGGCCGGGAGGTCCGGGGGGTCCCTCGATGATGCCGGTGGGGAACTGGTCGCCCTTCAGCGTCGTCGTGTAGCCGCGCTCTCCCTTGTCTCCCTTGTCGCCCTGGAACACCGAACACTTCACTCTTAGATCTCGACTATCACCGACATAAACAGCACGAACAAAAACAAGACCTTCACGATTACGTAAACGATATCGTCTCCGACGCTTTTGAAATTAATCAGAATAAAAAGCTCTGAGCACGTTACCCTGTTTCCTGCTGGTCCGATAGGTCCCGGCGGGCCCGTGGGTCCGTGTGGGCCCTGGGGCCCGGGCGCGCCGGGTGGGCCCGCGGGGCCAGCCGGGCCCACGCGGCCGTCCCGCCCCGCCAGGCCCTCTGCGCCGGGTGCGCCCGCGCCGCCTGGCGGCCCCGGCTCACCGGGCTCGCCCTGCACAGAATATCTTGTTACACATTTTCCCGATTACAGCCCTTGAAATTGTGTATAATTTATTAAATGAAACGATTGTATCTGCGATTGTATCCCCAAGTATACATAAGAATATGATCTTCAGATCTTAAGGACCTTTAAAGTTGTCTTAGGGGGTATGATCAACTACAATGTTTTGGTCCATGCCCAGATGCCCACATATTGCAGAAGTTAGTTTGCCATTATAAAAGTACCTTGGCCGATGTTTTAATTTATTTCAGGGATGGATTTAATTTACTTGTGGATTATAATTTAATTTTAAAGTTATCAGGTATTAGAAACATGCGAGAAAATTGTTGACAAAACATCAAACTACGAGGAAGCAACAGATGCAAGCGAAGACAACTAATATTTGCGAATACAGAAGCGACTTTTTTATATTTAAGAAAATTAAAGTTAAATTACAAACATAGTAATAAACACCTTAAAAACCTATTAAGGTATTACATCCACAGGTGCTGGATCGTTTGAACAAAATATTTAGCTGGAAGCATTATTGCTGATGTAGTCGTAGGTTGACCTCGCGACTCGTTGTTGGACACTGATAGCTTTCTCATCGTAGGACTCGTATTTGTTTTGTAATTCAACTTTTCATAATATACAGTAAAATATATTATTTCAATGACACCTGGATGGAAAGTACCTACTTACTCCAGAGATAGCAAACTTCACTTAATTATTAGAAAACATTTTCTAATTTTGATAAAAGAACTAGATCATACATTTTATTAATTTATGCTTCCCAGGAAACGAACCGGTTACATAATATGCTTATTTATGAGTACACAGTTTTATGCACTCATTCTTTAATTAAGGAGAAAGATAAGAACAGCCACTGGTAAGATTTTAAGAGCAGATAGGTAAGTTTAGCAGTAAAAAAAAGGGTATTGTCCAATGATTTTCAACTACTTTTAAAAATAAAAGAAATTACTGATCCTTGGCTTGCATTGGCCAGAATTTAATGAGTACCTACTGTAAGAGTAAGTACCTGGTTCATCTGGAGCGAAAACTTTACAGTTGTAAGGGGAACTCAGTTTTATAACATTTGAAAAAACAATTAACACAGTAGTTTCTTGAGATGTCAGGTGAAATGAGAAGAAATTGTCAGTCGCGAGGAGTGAGAAGAGTGTGAGAGCGAGGAAATGTCAGCGGCGACTCACCTTCAGCTGGATGATCGTCTGCGCCGAGATGTTGTGTCCCGCCGCCTGCAGCCCCTACACACAGCCAGCCGACGTCAGCACACGCACACACACACATACACCCACACACGCACTCCCCCGCACACAACGGAGTCTATAATACATTCGACAAAGTTTTCGGAAGCATCGAGAACTCCCGTAGAACCTACAGAGAGGTGCAAACTCGGGACACAAAGACTCTGTTGTTTACGAGATAGAGTCGCGTGTGGGTGCTTGCATTTGCTTTTGCATATATTTCTAATTAAAAGAAAGCCTAAATACTTTATTTAAATAGTAACTACCTACAAAAAACGTTTAAAGCCAATAAAGGTAAACATTATAATGTGATACCGCCGACAACAATCGGGTCAATAGTCGCCCGATGTGCACATTATAAGAGACAAACGCAAATCATTTGAAGCAATATCGCAGCCGATCACAGAACATAACAACGACAACTATCTACGCCACGCACGCGCCACGCTCGCGCCACGCTCGCGCCGCGCGCGCGTCCCGCGTGCTCTACAAGGCAAGTACCTTCACGGCTATGATCTCCGCGCTCGTGTATGGACTTATTTTGAAGTTGTCCACGGATCGTTTCACGCCCTGCAATGCCAATATCATGTAGCTTACCTAATTCTCGACTTATCAAAACAAATAAGTAGGTAGTTATTTGTTTTTTAAAACTTCTAACCTACTTATTAGTAAGTGACAATAACATACAGGATAATGGTAAAGTTTCATCAAAACAATACAAAACAACGTTTCACATTGATTCAAAGTGTCGCTTGCACACTTATTAATAAAACAGTTCATAAACAATGAGTAACTATGGAAGATGATGAAGAGTAAGTACCTTGACGGCGGAGAAGACGTCGAAGCCGGGGCTGCCGTGGTCGCCCTTCTGTCCCTTATCCCCCGGCCGGCCCTGGACAACACAAAAACACATCGCTATATCTTTTCATGTGGTTTATACAGCGCAGCGTCAGGTTTGTCAACAGTTTGTTGCGTTTAAAACATTGCGATAGAGCATCTAATCCATAATCGTAATTTGGCCTTATCCAAATTGTTTTTTAAGACTAAAACGTAACTGCATTGGATTTCCTCGCGATATTTTTATTTTCTGCTAAACAATCGAAATAACAAAGTAGGTACTTTCTGATTTAGATCGTCTTGAACCGATATCGTTTTCGATTTCTGGTGGCAAAATAGCAGTGATTAGAATTAGGCGGGCTTTTAGTCCGCCTAATTCTAATCATAATGCTTCATAATACATATTTCTTCATAATACATAATGCTTCATAATACATCATAATACATAATGCTCGAAAAATAACAGAGCCAAAGTGGAGACGCTCTAAGACATAATATTTTTTCGGCCCAATTGTTACCGTTTTCGGGACGTTACTAAACTAAAGTACCTACATCTAAAGTTAATGCGTAAGATCTAACATTCTTATTTTTCAATATTCATTATCCTGTTTTTGTTCTCAAGAAAAAAGTACGCACGATTTGCATTTTTGACTTGTATTTAGAAACATGTAATGTGGGTAATGTTATTTACATACCTACGTTGTTTTGTTACCAGTACCAGTTGTTTACTTAAAATTGTTGTACTAAGGATATCTCCACTTTTTAGGCTCATGTAATTCCGATTACTGATTAGTTAATTTTTTTTTCTTTGATTGAAAAGCTGGTAGTAAGATGTACCAACTGACTACAAACTCGTAAGACATATAGTTTTGTTGGAGGCCCTAATGCGGTTGTACCGCGCCGGGCTCGACGCAGTCAGTCAGAACTTACCGGGTCTCCCTTCGGGCCGTCCAGTCCGATCGGTCCCTGCAAGTCACACAAATTATACTTAAATATTCAGTATTATCAACAGATGTGATAAATATTTAAGCCAAAGAAAACCCAAATTTCGTGCAAGAATGAAAACATTACACAAATAAGCTACTTGCTTTTAATAAGTACAAAAACTTTTTTATTAATTCATCAAAACAAGAGGTCAGTTTGATAAGAAGGTTCGCCGGATGAGATTATTCAAAACATAAACAAACTTTGTTATAAATTAATTATTTCTTTTTGCGAAGACCTCTGTACCTATGTATACAATGTACCTAACCATCGAAAGTTTAAGTCATCGTCTCGAAACGAACACAAATAGCCCGAGCGACCTCACTGTTATTTATGTTATTGTTGGTAATTGATAACAAGGCAAGCGTTACGTTACTATCGCACTCGGGCGGACTGGCCACATGGCGATACTCTGTAGTGTTAGTGAGTAAATTGATAGCGCAATCTACGAGACACATTTTTAACAGCAAGTCTTAAAAATAAAATGTATGTAGGTAAATGTAATTTAGCACTACTTTGGGAGTTAATGTTCAGCACACCGTACAATGATCTAAGCCAGTGTTTACCAACAAGTTGAAATAGTCACATATTTTACGGCGATAGTTTACTTTATAATACAACAGACTGTAATAGTATTCGACAAACCTGATGTTGGTAAACAGAAGCTAAGGGGGGTCGCTAGCGGAGCCGACTCGGCCACTACACGAGTGGGGTACTAATAGCTGGCCCAAAGCTGTTAGTCTATATAAAATTCTGTCAAAATAATGTTCAAAGGAAACTCATAGGGAAATTAACAGAAGCAGCTACATATACGGATCTCTAACAACGGCAGTGGGATGGGATCCATGTTACTTCACAGTTCTGTATTCGTATCTGACTAGATCTTTTAGCAGCTTCGAGTTTCGACTTACAAAATGACAGAGCGGCCGGATTTCTCGTGTGGTGGTATTGATTCGTTCTCATGGTGTTTATGACAATATTGTTGATTTATTGTTACTTATAAATGGTAATTTTCTTTATAAATCCAGCGGAAGAAAATGTTCCACTGTAGTTTTTAAGCATATTGACCAACTATTGCGATGAATGAGGATTTTTTAATTTTTTAAATTTTATTGAATAATATACTCTTGAGGTAAATACATAGTTGTTCATGATCTGATAAAGGTCTTTGGAATTAGAAATTGCTATCCTTACAAAATAGAAGTCGATTAATAAAAATTGCCACTCTGACGGAACTGATCTTAAAATCTTTGACTTTATTGAGAAAGTACTTTGAGGGTACAGTGATATGAATGTGAAGTAACATAGTTGTGTGGGCTACGGGGGGCTACGGGGGGCTACGGGGGGCTACAGGAGGCAGGAGACTACTGGCTCTGGCTCACCATGTACCCGCGCTCGCCCCGCGGGCCCTTGCTGCCCTGAAACGTCACGCGGCTATAGACACGAGCTGCCGACACACGCGAGGTGCCGGCCAGCCCGCTTCAACTCACAGAGGCAGAATCAGCAAGAGTAGGGGCTTTAGGCCACCAACGTGACATACGTACGACTCAGCTCCTATACTCAAGTTACATTTATACAATTTAGAATAGACACGAAAAAAAATGTACCTATATAAATATGAATTGACTTTCGATGATGTCATTGTCAAGTCTATCAATTCCTATACACTTTTGTTTTTTTTATTCTATCGCAATCTACTCTAGATCAAAGACGATTAATATCTAGCGTCTTTGTCTAGATGTAGATTGCAACGTAACTTGACTATAGGGACTGATTTGAATAGATGAATAAAGAATATAATAAAATAATGTAAGTACCGGGAATCCATTCTTCCCAGCGGCTCCCGTTAGCCCCTGCAAATAAAACGAACACATGTAAGCGCTATAACTAGAAGCATCAAATTAGAGTAGCGAAGCGACGCCTTCGGTTAGGTGGTGGTGGGGGTGGTGGGGGGTGTTAGTATCGGGTCTCACCGGCGGTCCCGGCTCGCCTGAGTCTCCCTTCTTGCCCTTCTTGCCGCGCTTGCCGGGCGGGCCCGCCGGACCTGGAACAACATACACACATTATGCAAACAAATGATTACTAGGTTACTGGTACTTGTCTGAATGTAATACTAAACAACTTTCTTGCCACGAGCAACTTTTTTGCCTGTTCAACAGGACTTGCATGGTCTGAACATGCAACCATGCAAGTCAATATTGCTGCAATTTAATTGTATGCAACAGAACTTTAAAATGTGAATCCCAGAACCGCAAAATACATTATCTTGGGGCATTCATGAGCGGCTATCACGACTCAAACTTTGTTGAGGTATAAAATAAAAGATTTGTGTATTTTGTGCAGACAGATCTCTTTTGTGCTATAAAATGCACAAGAGAGTGAGCTCACCGCAGTTTATACAAGTCTGATTAAATATTACTGAGATTAATAAAAAAAAACATTATTTGCGCCTGCATCGACATATCTGACTTGTCGTCTGACGAATGACCGTAGATCTATCGCCATAGCAACGCTGTTATCTGTCAAAAAGTGTCATAAAAAATTGTGTTGTATAAAAAAAGTTGCTATGGAAATTGACCTTCGGTCATTCGTAAGTTGAATATAGGAAGCTGGCGTTACTCGTTCATACGGCACGGTACTAGGTATACGGTTAGATTCTGTACGTAAGGAGAAGTCTGAGCTGGTCTCGTGTAGATATCTCTAGTCAACTACTATCAGTGCGTAGTCTAAAATAGTTTTGTTTTCATGGTAAGTATATTATAATATTGTAGTTATTCCATAACTAATAACAAAGGTATCATACAAGGTTGTTAAACAGGATTCTTGGAAATGTTTTAAATAGTGGGTTTTCCTCAAGCTCTGCGGTGAACTGACCGGCGCAAAACTTATAATTCTCTACAAGATTATCTACCTACATTATTAGCAATCATGTGCACAAAAACCACTGTGTAGGATATAATTTCTGTTTGTGACGTCACACAGCAGGACCAACATTTAAACAACTTCAAAGATATTCGTCTAGGCTCGTATTATATTCAAAAACCATTCATATCGTTCTGTTTCTGTGTAACTTATTTTTTTTGTTTATAAATCCTATAGGTAAATAGAGTAGATTTCTAAATATCTCGATGACATAGGAAAACTTGAAATTAAAGTAGTTTGTTGTTATTACATAATTGAATGAGACATACACATACTGATTTGCAAGGCCTAAAACATTACTGTTTTTAAATTAGCATGTGAAATGATTTGAGCACATTGAACCAGTAAAAGTGTGCCCGTATTGCGCTCGCAACGATAAGTGTTCCTACACAGCTACTTGCATGCTCCGTAGGTACCTATACGTTCGTAGCTATCTCTATATCTCTACCTGTACATGGACATTCCATTCTATCTGGAGTTACGTCACTAGAACACATCGAGAGATGGCATTGCCCGTCTCACGGCGTCATCGCCACGTCCACACGGTTCATTGTCATTACCATCAGATGTTATGGATACAGCCTGCTATTTTGGTGTAAAACGACATTATATTGACCACTATTTAAAGGTCAATACATTGTAAACAAACAATATCATGTATCTCCTAATAATAAACAATGTTATTTATATGAGATACATGAAAACAATAAATAAGTACTTAAGTAAAAGAATGTAGGTAACATAATAATAATAATTTTAATAAAATAATAAATCGACAAAAAATGCAATTCAGAAAACACGTACATCGTGTCTTGTCAAAAAATGCGCATGTCTGATGATTTATGTTCAAAGTTGTAACTTGATATTGCTTGAATATGAAACAGTTGGTTGTTGTGGTTAATTCCACAGAATTATTAGATTAATTCAATCATATTATTAGTTTGTATTTAAAGCAAGTGTGCGGTCTGCGTCGCGGTCGCCATCCGCTGACTCATTTGTTTGTATTCACAAATTACAATGATGTAGGTAGGTATGTTTGGTATTGATTGTATTTATGTAATTATTATTGTACAGGCTAAGGTTTTATCTGATAGAAACTCGCGATAAAGGCTAACAGCTTGTTAAACAGTATAAGGTTATCGAATTTAGTGCAACATCTTAAAGTAAATGACCTTTAACAATAAATTGAATATTCTGATTGTTTTGTATAAAAAATATGTTGTGTAGGTAATGCACGTATGTAAAAATGAGGTCACTTGCTAAGTGTATGTTAATGTTTCTAATTATGATTATCTACTTAGGTAAAAAAACACAGGCCTTTGTTTACCTACTAGATGGTTTATACAGTGTCAGGAGGCATTTGCCTATTTTGCCTACACTTAACGGGACACTGTAGTGCCTGGGACATTGTTGAAATCCATCCATCCTAGGTAATTGTATGTAACTTGTGTGTTTTGTCTTACTTTTGTTGCCGGACACATAATAATTACGATTAATTGTAAAAAAACTTTAAATAACACGTTTAGTCATTCAATACTCAAATAATAGGATTTACCTGTTCATATTCACTTCTATTAGGAAAATGATAGAGAAATACATCTGGTTTTACCTTATCAGACTTTGACGTGGCACGTAGAATCCCAATTAATTTATACAACGCAGTACTCGTACCACACGGCATTCTCAACCCGATTTCTATTTTAGTATTTACCCAACGTTCGTCTCAGCGCTCGCGTTGATTACTTGATGACCTTAGTGATTTTGTTACAATATTTACAACGTGCTTTATAACGAGGTGACACATTTGATGTAGGTAATCTGACTTGGTTTGATTTTATGTCTTAAGAAATAACTATAATTTGTAACAATTAGCAAGTTTAATATTCATATTTAATTACATGAACAAAGAAAAATAATAGTGCTAAGCCAAGAACATAGCATAAGCGCCTGCGCATTTCGTCTGGCAACACGTAGCGCATATAGCTAATAACCCTTTCAAGGAGTCTGACACTCACCCCCATATTCTTAGTCGTAACCTTAACTCCACCTCCACTCGACTCAGCCTTGAAATCGTGATTTGGTAGCTATAGACATCAAAATTCACTCCACTCATCCTTCACTTGAGAATTCCTCAAGGAAATCCTCGCTCGAGGTTTTGTCAAATAGCTGTCAACGTAAGGTAGGTCGCGAGCTACCTTGAGTTTTCCTTAGGACATTAGTGTGAATAATTGAGTGTAAAAACGTGAATGTGCAAAGGAATTTACTAAATTTTTATACGACGACAACGCATCACGGGATATTGGGATGCAGAAAACCCATTGGAACTATTTGACGAGGTCGAATTTTCCAAATATCGGCTTACCAAGGATACCCTACCTGTACTGTAGTTCGTGGCTAATTCGTTCGTATGTAGTGGCTATATGGCCCTAAACCTATTATAATGTGACCTGACTTTTTAAAATAAACAATTTAATAGATTTTTTTGTCTTTTTCTATAATAAAAATCATTTCTTGTACTCTGGCATCAATATTATTATCCAATAAATATAGCTGAGTTTGCAAGGATCAGGTAGGTACAGGGATGGTTTAAAAAAACTAAAATGACTTATGTATATATTGAACACACCAGTAGGTATCCATTTATTTACTAAAACTAAACTAACTACTACATGATAGCTCTATTTCTGTTACTTTCCGCTTAGCTGGGTTGCACAAAAGTTCCTCAGCAACCTCTTTTTCTATTTTCCGTTTTTTGTTAGAATCTTCTGATGCAATCATCATGCATCCCCTTTCCCTTCTCCGAAGCTATGAAGCCTTTCTTCCTGAATTGTGTTTTAGTAGGAAAGAGCTCCATGTGTTTCTTGCCTGCTGTTTGTCAACGCCTTTGCTAATATAGCGTTGCAACCAAGCTCTTGTTGTTCAAAGGATCACCACAAGTCTTCATCCTTTGTAAACTTATATTTCAAGGTCCTAGCACGATAAACTATAAAATCTTTACTAAAATTTTCTTTGTTTACATTTTGTGTTTACGAAATTTGACTGATTTTGACGTTTTTAATCACCACAGATTACACATTTCCTTAGGCTTGAAGAAAGTTTGATCAAATTTACCTTTGACTGATCTGATTTCTCCTTACTCGAGGTAGATTGATTTGCCTCTAAAATAACGTCTAAAAATACCAAACATAAGGTAGTTTCTGAGGCACTTTCGAGGGACCTCGAATGAGTTTGAGTGAAGGTCGAGTGGAGTTGGAGGTAAAGTTACGACTAAGAATATGGGTGTCAGTCTATTATAGTCCTAGAGCAATTATCTAGACCAATAGTGACATTACACCAGCCAGTTTTCTGCCATGTTTTATAATTATAAATGTTCTGATTGCGAAAGTTTAAAAAAGACAATTTAATGTAGCACAAAGAAAGATTATTCTCAGCGAAGGTTGTGAAGATTTAGCGGTTACTTTGCAGGGTACTGTCGGAGTTGTTTTTTTTTAATAATTATCCGTCTAGAAGAAGCTTATGAATTGTGATTATGCCTGTAAAAAGCACGCAGCAGGCGCCGCGGGCCCCGCCCCGGCTTTGATCTAGCGCCCGCATCCCCTCATTGAATTTACTTTACATTCAATTACGTCAGTAAACAGTTTTTATCATCAGAGTGCCGTTTGTCAGCTCGTCGCGAACGAATTAAGCGATCTCATCTGTCGCCCTCACAGCCCGCAGCGCACCGACTCGTCATCGTTGCTCGTTATTTTCATTGTTTTCGATATTATTTTAGACCTTTTTTATTTTCTTACTGAAGTGGTAAAACTAGGCAACATTAAATCTGAAAAGTTCTTCAAGTGTGGTTTTGTTAACGTCGTAGCGTGGTCGTAGCGCTGTGCTACGAGTTGTCTACGAGCTAGCTACGAGGTACGCGCGTCCCCTCGCAGAGGGCGCTCATCCCTCATAACTGCTACGTTTATATTCCAGATTTGCCGCAAATAATTTTGTATAAGAACGTCACAATGGTCAGTTATAAATGTAAATATCTATTGTTGAAATGTTGAGTGATAGAAGAAAATATGGAGAAAGGAAAAATGTTGTACTGTTATTTTTCTTGAATAGTTTCTAATACAATCTCAGATCAGAATTAAGGTAAAATGCATTGTACTTGTACCTATAGGTACAAATTTCTCTAAATCGCCGCGAAACATGAGAACCGCTTTGGTCCGTGCTGCCGAGAGCTTTTTCTTCGGTTTCCTAACTTCGGCTTAAGTTTTGATTGGCTTCAATAAAATTTAATTGCCCTTCGGCCGGTCCGAGGGTGGAGGGGGAGGGGAGGGGTAAGCGATCGCCAAAAACGAGCACTTTAATTAAATATCGAACCTGCTCGATATACCCTCTGCTTGAAGACGGATGTACAAAAATGCACCCTGTATTTCGTATTTAGTAAATAATGTGTCTCATTAATTGGAATTCTTAAAAATCTATCAACGCTTTGTATACAGGTTTGTGTATTCCGTTTCAGGTGTTGATAATTGTTCGTAATCACCCCTCTAAGTTCCCAAGTTGAATTGATTAGCTCATCTCGTGCCCCGCTTCACTCAGGATCAACTTACATTTCTTGAACACTGTCGTCTACACTACAGCAGCACCGACGCCTGCAAATTCATTTGACATTCAGAGAGATGACATTTTGAGGATTTTTGATCATTATGTGTAATTCACACAGTGTTAGGATTTGCTTTTTTGATATTTTGTTAATGAAAAAAAATTGCCAAAATGATAAAAGCAGCAACATAAAGTTTCTTTCGTAGTGAATCACTGTAAGTACCTACTTGTATAATGTGGTATTGTCAGGAGGCGGCGGCAGGTGCCGCAGGAGGCCACAAATCTCCAGCACATTATTGAGCCATTACCGCCCTTGCTCTGAATTTTGATAATCGAGTTAATCCGGCGAGGGGCAAAAATATGATTCGCGCTTCGCTCGACGGATTGCACGTAAATCAAGTTAGCGATCTGCGTTCCGCCTTCCACCAGGACTTTGGGAAGTCAGTTCGACTTGGAAGAAATATCCTCATACAAAGAGTTGTTTCAAGCGGGATTGCTATACCTCTCGACCGCGCTTGACATAGCGATATAGTCTAAGATCCCGTCATACAACGACCTTCACCGAGATGTTTATTTGATGAAACGTATTTTATATGTAATTTAATATGTAAATAAATATATTGCATATGGGTTGCCTAACAAATTTCAGTCCAGTATATGCTTAATTAAAAAAAAATTTTTTTTTAACATTTCACCGGTATGATTATTAGACAAATTCTATACCAATCGAAAGTCTGAAGCCCATAGAATATGCAAACGTTGGGTTGCCTATTCTTTTCCGGTCACAACTATCGGGCAGCCAGGTATAAACAGGCAAATAATATTAGCATTTTGCACCGATCTGATTATTGAATTAAAAATAAATTTAAATTAAATTAATAAATTAATAATAAATTCATAAAAAACTCATAAATTAAATTAATTTAATTAATAGTTGTGACCGGAAAAGAATAGGCAACACAACGTTTGCATATTCTATGGGCTTCAGACTTTCGATTGGTATAGAATTTGTCTAATAATTATACCGGTGAAATGTTAAAAAAATATTTTTTTTTAATAAAGCATATACTGGACTGAAATTTGATAGCCAACCCATATGCAATATATTTATTTACATATTAAATTACATATAAAATACGTTTCATTAAATAAACATCTCGGTGAAGGTCGTTGTATGACGGGATCCTATACTAATACAACTTCGAGCGTCTTCATTTTGTTGACTAATTTTTTTTGGACTATTTTGTATATTTCAGTACGGTCATCATAACGCACCAAACATCAATAAAATAGACATGATCATTTTATTTATTATTTTCTATATCAAACACAAATTCTCTACTCGCACTGCGGCTTCCCTCGTGTGGTCTTACATAGATAAAAAGTAGATAAAAAGTATTTGAAAAGGCACTTATGAAAGTTGCTGAAAATAGTGCTGGGGTTATTTCAGTCTTTTCTTTACCAAAACCAATATTTATGTCTATTGATGTCTCAGAACTGCACATTCAGTTTGCTAACCTTCACTAGCGGCGACGCTCATCAAAACTGCTCCATGAACTCCGGCCAACCCCGTCGTTTAACCGTTAAAACTAATTATGTTCGCTTAATGGTGTCATAAACCTTTCTAACTTGGTGTTCAGTTCACCCTGTTTTTTGAGATCTAAACGCTAGTTCCGAAGACGTGTTAATTTTAAGGGTCGTATAATGCGGAACCTCAATAGTGGGCAGTGATCGCAAGCCGTTCTCAAATCTCAAATGTTGAAGTAGAAAACACTAATAGTCATCTGTAGACTAAACACTAATAGTCATCTATCTGTAGACTATTAGTGTTTTCTACTTCAACATTTGAGGAGGTTTTCAATTCATTGTAATCGTTTCTTGCCTGATTACTCGAAGACGCCTTGATCGATTTGGAAATATAATGTTTGTTTTAAAAAAAATACTTATTTGGTGAGAATCTTCGGAGTGATGAACAGCAAATTGCTATCCTTACAAAATGGAAGTCGGTTTGTTATAATTTTGAATTTTACCATTGTGCTAACCAACATTTTACTAAGTAGAACTAATTCAAGGTAAAATCATTCCATCAAAAGAAAGTTTTATTTTATTTGACTTTCCGCTAGGCTTCTTTGCTACTACTACATACTTCCTTGGATGGAGATACGACCTTTTGTATTCGTGTTTATGCAGTCGTGGGCCGCGGCGCCCGGCGCCCGGCGCGGGACAAAACCTCTAATAAAGCGCTCTTCTATTTCTCGTGACGACATTTTGCTCGAGTGGTTCTAAGTGCTTTCAGTCTTGTGGTTGTGTTACGTTATAAAACATTGAAAGATATTTCTTGAATAATGCTGGCAGCAATTCAAGCAGATTTTTTTCTTATAATTGTACCGAAGATATTATAAAACTTATAAGAACACGTTTGACCTGATGTGGGTGCAATGTGTAGGGAGAGGATCGCAAATCCTATTTTGTGTTTATATTTAGTTATTTTATGTTTTGTTTTATTTTATTAGGTAAGTCACAAAATAAACTTTTTTCTATTCTATTCTATTCTATTCTAAATCGAGTATACTATTACTTAGACAAAAATACTTTGAGTGTTTTTTTTAATGTTAATCTGAAATTCTTGCACAAACAAAAACTTCGTTTACCACTCATAGTAACTTTTAAATGTAGGTGTAATGTAGGTGTCTACAATAATATCAATCAAATCTCGTCGCCTTTCTGCTAAGTTTCGAGTAGATTACAAAGGAGTTAATAAAAGCCTGCGGCTATAACCTAAATTGTAAGAGTGATTCTAAGAGATGGAACTGTCTTTTGAGAAGATTAAAGCAATTTAGATAACCGCTAAGATTGAGGCCGTCACATTGTGTGTGAAGGCTGTGGAGGAGCCCTGCGCTGCCTCGGGCGCGGGGAGGGGCAGGGGCAGGGACAGGTGGGGGGGGGGGGGGGGGGGAGTGGCGTGCTAATGAGGGTTATCCGTATCACCGGGCGACTGCCGTGGCTGATTGCACGCTACACTCGAGTGCAGTGGCGACTGTTCTTTTTCATATCTACAGCTTTGCTCACATGACACTTTATTTCTATTTAAGAAATGTAGTTCTTCATAAATTCAAATTTAATAACTGTACATCTTGATAATGACGAGTATACACCGGCCACGCCGGCCGGCCGGTAAGTAAGTAAGTTCGTATGAGCAAATGGCCAACTCTGGTGACGGAGTTTTTAGCCGGCCGGTAGGAGTCGGAGATCCGAACACTCACAGTACTTCACTCTGGCCGCTAACGGAAACAATGAATTTAAGTAATAACATCAACAAATTTCCTCAACACCAATCCATGTTTTACATAACAAATACGAGTATAACGAAGCGTTGAGTCTGAAAAAATAAATGATCTACGATGTATGCTATGTATTACATATAGTAAGTAGAATAGCTAAGTTTACTACTGCGAAGCCTTAAAGTAATCTACGTTGTTTATAACAAAGAGTTAAACGTTATTTTCGTGACGTACGGCGTAGACCGTCCCTGTATCTACGGCGTAGACCGTTTCAGTCTGAGTTGTCTACAATGTAGAGAACAATGTTTTTAACGTTGGCAACAGCTTAGCTGTTATAGATAACACGCGGCAGCCTGTATCGTCTTCAACGTAAACATACAACGCAATCCATACTACGGTGCTGTTCGAATTAAATAAAATGAAATTCAACCTTGCCTATCACATTGTGAATCTACCTTTATTTGTCAAATCTTAAATAAATGAATAATAATAATCAATGTCAAATAAACAGAGAAGCTTTATTCCTATAAAGTGTTGTACAATACACAATGACACCCTCACACTGGAATTGGTCGCACGTCAATCAAAGCGGCACGTTTGAAGCACCTGTCCTTCCACAACTGACTGCGTGATTGAAGGGTTCTGTACAAGCACTGACTTTATCGTCACAACTCCTTACTAACGAGTTTGGTTAGACGAAGAAGTATGTTTACATAAATATATTAAATATGCATTACATTTTTACGAAATTGCGTCGTGTTGTTTATGATCAAAATGTTCTCAGGGGCTTAAAGCAATTTTCAAGGAGGGTTTCTTAGTAGTGTTATAAGGGTAGGTACATGAAGCTTTTGAAAAGTGTCGGGTGCGGGTGAATGAACTCAGTAAGCACGTCTGAGATAGAGTCGTAACTCATCGCATAAATATGTGGAAATTTGGTCACGTGAGCTCGCCCGCGCCGGCAGCTATTGCTGTTGTTCTATTTAATAGGTTTATTTTTCATTTCTTTGTCCTCTGACTGTCTCCTAAGACATCTTCAAATTAGCTGAAATGCCTGATAAACCTGAAAATGATGTCTACCACACATTAGGAATACGATCTTAATCGTATTTTTTTCTTTTAGCTAACCTTTCTTTGAATCTATGTAGTTACCAATCTTAAAACACCATGTAAAGTTCCAAGGCAATAGATTAGCTTTTCATTAGGTAATTAGGTTCCCGAGAAGGCAATAAATTTCACAAAAGCACTAACGCAGTAAAATGTGAAACTATTTAAACATTAACTGGGTGAAGCAAAATGTAGTGAAGTTAAATGGTTCAAGGTAGGTAAGTAGTTAACGAAGTACGTTTTGAGTAAGTTTGAAATCTCATCGTCTCGTCTAGAACTTGCAGCACCCGTCGCGCGGCGGCTGCAGCGGCCTGGGTGTGTGCAAGCGACACTCTATGTATCGAATAAATTAGTAGTATAAGTTAAAAAAAAGAAACGAACCAGAATAGCGAATGTATCTTCAGTGCGCGATAGACAGCCTCACAGATCTTTATTGTGATCATGTTGGATGAGGGTTCAGGGGTATCTTCAAATATATCTTTGGTACTTTATAGAAGTTAACTTTCTATGCGTAACAGTTGCGTAAATTGATAAATATTGTAAACAAAGTGCACCAGCAGATAATGCGTAATCATATAATAATCCTATATTTACAGTTTTATAATACATCATCTGAATCTGAATTTAGGTTTGCATGGTGTGTCACGGGGCGGTGTCACCGGCCGTCATTTGTCACGAGACGATGTGTCGCGTCACGCGTGTCACGCGTCATCCGCAGCGCTGGTGCACAACCTTTCTAAAAGGGGTCAGTATTAGTAATAAATACGAACGTTTCATCTCTCTTTTCACGAAATGAGTAATAGTGAGAGTCTGTCCGAAATAAAAAGTTTAGAAATTTAAATGTACCTCACCTACATAAATGCTTTGTCACACTTTATAGGCTTTAGAAGAAAATTAAGCCATTCCAATAAACTTAATAAGCAGAGGGGAAAACTATCGGCCGTTATTCAAAATGTTGGCCGAAATCCCAATATTTTTTGGTTGTGTGTGTCGTTATTCCACGACCGGTTGTCCCCTTTGCGCTGCGGCGGATCTGTTCCATTGACACCTCCAGCCTCGCGCTGGCCGCCGGCCCCGGCCCCGCTTGAGCGACTCATTCTACAACCATTAGCTGACATGCCGAGTATGTACTAAGTACCTGTTGAATGACGGATGGCAAACTACGACACGCTCATCGCTAAACCGAGCTTTTCGGACAACGATGAATTTTCGATATATTACACCAAAACTTTCACTGTTAAAATGTTATGTATTCCTCGGTTTAAATTCGTAAGTTGATTCTGCAATTTGCTTAGCCTACTGCCGCTGAAGTTGAGGAAATAGGTTGGATCTCGCGAATGAGATCTGTTTGCCGACAAACAGCCGGCGCGGAGTGTTTGCGCGAGGCGAGGCGAGGCGAGGCGAGGCGAGGCGAGCAGTAATGGCCCGCATGCCGCCTCCGTCTCACGAATGTATGCCAAGCAAAGCATCTTCGTATCTTTCAGCTAACAATGAGTGAACGCAGCATACTACATTTATTTTCTGTCTTTAAACCAGTTTTCAGGCGACTGTACAGCGTCATGAGGTAATCTACGAGAATGTCTACAATCAACAGAATATTGTAGTACCCCTAGCTAGGGCATTGTAGAGTCCTGTCAGTTTAATGGTAGAGCTTTTTCAACGCCGTGTAAAGGTCCTCAAAGTTCACACAATTTTTCTGTACAACAAATTCATTCGTTACACGTTAGAATTCAAACTACCTTCAGAACGATAGCCGAGGCACTATCACACAAACATGACGTCACTATCTTTTTAGCAGAAAAAAAAATTCTTATTGTGAATGGCTGAGTGGGCGGGCAATAGGCATGGGCTGGAGGTAGCCAAGCACATCGCAATAAACTATCGAAAACGGCTCGCTCCGGGACAATCTGGCGTGTAATTGCGAGGCTCGCGGCGAAAAATGCACAACTGGGCGCCGCCGCACCAATCCTGGGTTACATATTGTTTGGGAGCTTGATTGAAGTCAGTTGATGGCGGCTCAGTCATTTAACGTTGGATGATTTACCTCTTAATTTTTATTTTTCAGTTTTTCTTTTGCGATCTAAGGTTACTACAAGGTTTATTTGTGGCATTGTAAGTAATATCAAGAATTAAATTTGGGATTTCACCTGAAATTATTTTCTGAATAGATATTGTTGGAATGAACCTACGTGATGTCAATCACCGACGGGGGCGGGCGAGTTCATATCTCGATACAAATAACGTGTCTCTAAAAGCCACGGACGCGTGTCAAACGATTGAACTTATCACACAATGCTTTGAGAAGAGCGAGATCCAATAACCCGAAGTTCAGAGAGGCGACACACAAATGACTTGAAGTCAAAAAGAGCGGTACGCATCATGTGAGAGATTATAATGAGCGATTGGGTGTTGTTCTAACAATGGGAAGACACTCAGGGAGAGTGAGGTTCATCGCATTTGCATGAGAACGGTCTCGCGTGCGAACGACGCACCCAGCATGCACCGCCTAATGCATTTGGTTTGAACACACACGAAGGGAACAATGAAATGATAACATTCCGATGTTAAGCGAAGAATTGAATTGTTTTAAGTAACTTTAAAAGTATTAAAAGTATTGTACTTTAAAAGTATTGTATTAGTATTAAGGCTTCTGAGCTGTACGACTTCCCCATACAAACGTAATACCATAACCATTTGAAATTTGCGCATATCTTCAGCATAGTATGGTATTATTCGTATTAGGATAGCATTTATCTAGGTCTCTGCCAGAAGCTTTTTTCAAAATACTTAGCTAAAGTGAAATTAAACCGAATCGCATTTTCCATATTTTTACATCATAGAAGACATGTTTTCTTTACATTTATTTAGTATTAAACACTAGAATATTTTAAGTTTCCTTCTGTTAGAAACATAGCTTATATGGTCTAGTAACAGAAAAACAACACTGTGTGAAGAATAAAAACAATTTTCAGTCATAATTTTTGGGACTACGGGAGACAAGCAAATTTCTTGCAAAATAGCTATGACAACTAATACTAGTGCCAACTTTGAACGAAAACACGATTGAAAGAAATTTGCTTTCTTTTTTATGGCCGTTCCGTAACCCGTTCAAATAACGAAGAGCACTGGAAACTCTATAGAGCTATACTAAAGTAGGACACTCCGACATAGACGGAATATAGTAAGAACGAATGAACGAACATAAGAACGAAGAAGTACACCGTCATGAATCATTTTAATCTGTGTCAATTCAAAAACTTCACAAAGTCTTGTTTGTTTCGTACATACATTTTTGTTATAAAATCGCTAATGAGGGCAATTCGGAGTGTCGCAAAAGCTAAACTAAACTAACTAAAATTATTGCCATCCTTTTTATTCCCATCGCTATGAAAGGGACGGCAACAATTTTAGTTAGCTTAGTTTAGCTTTTGCGACACTCAGAATTGCCACTTATAGTTCACTAAATACTGTCTAAAACTTTAATTTATCTTGTAGGCTGTTATAGTGTTTGATCGTGGAAGTAAAATGACTAAAATAACATGTGAAATGTGTGGTGTAAGAAAGAACATGCCGTCTGGATGACAATAAACTTATTTTATGTCTAAATTTCCATTAGATATAGATTGGTAAGCAATTTTATGCCATTTAATATCAAAATTAAGTAAACTTATGATACAATTCGTAAAGGTTTCAGTGTTTTTTGCAAGAAAATTATCCTCATAACGCATGTAAACAATACATAGTGCTTGACACACATCAACCTAGATTTATCGATATCGATATTTGGTTTTACGAAACTGAAATGATTCGTTCTAATTAATTTGTTTGATTGCTATGTTTTGTAAAGTTTTTTTTTTGTTTAGATACATAAACCATAATTTACGCAACTTAGACATTATTTTATAGGTACCTAGTAGGTTTTGCATTATATCATGTTAATTTTTTATCAAAACATTCTGATATGGAATAGATGTCCTAACCAGTATTCACGTGATGCTAGAACGATGAAGACTAGAATGACGTGACCGACACGATGGTCGCATCGCTTACTTACGCGATAATGGCGTAATCGCGTTCTATTAGGACGGATGCATAAGGCTCAACTCACACTAAAAGAGCGGCGAAGCGAAGCGCGGTTTCAGTGTCATATGAATTTTAACTTTATTTTCATTACCTACTATATACTTATTATCGCATGAGAAACTCGACCGAGTCCGAGACCGAGCGAATTCGAATACGCGCGCCTTCTCTGCGATAATAAGTACTTAACCTATTATAGTAATGAAAATAAAGTTAAAATTCATATGACACTGAAACCACGCTCCGCTTCGCTGCGCTTCGCTGCGCTTCGCCGCTCTTTTGGTGTGAGTTGAGCCTAAGTGTTTTATCATTGAAATATTATCTTTATCTTTGATGCTTTTTAATATATTAATACAACAAATTTTGTTGCAGATAACCTATAAACCTATACAAAAAAATCGAAGCAGCATGGCGAAGCATAAACAAAAGCTTGATGATCATCGTCACTATAATGAAAGTACCTGGATGACAATCATTGCCTGAAAACACGAATAAAACGTCGTTTTCTAAAAATGAATCCTAGCTATATCGATTTATCGCCACCGAAATAACTTATGTTCAAATAAATTAATAGATAAATTTCATTCTTTTATTTGTAAGAAATACAAAAAATCATGAATAAGAATTATGGAATCCAGAAATCCCACCTAGAGCCGATATCGATAAATTATCGATAGTCACTAAGGTACATCTCTAGTTATAATGCTTTGTTTTTACTATGTTGGCAGTATGGCGTAGTTTGGTTTTGTAACGTTGAAAGCAAATTCCTTTTTTTCATAGATCTTTTTTTTATATGGCAGTTCCGTCTCTTACTATTACACGCTCTTTAGAACGCGCGTCACATTGACTTTGCCGAGCCACGTCACCGAACTCTTAAATTGTTATGGTTATCTTAGAAACATTAAAAAAAATCGTGTTATTTGCGACACGACTAAGTCCAGCGATCGGACCACCTTCGAGGACTAAAGAGCTCTCGATTCTTACAGGCCTCTTACCTACTACACATTACTACAGAAAATAACGAAAAAATGCATCATTGCAATTTGAATTCAGCCAATTATAACCCCGATTTTTATCGTTTGATTAATAGCGATCTATATTTTCTAAGATTGCATTCTTTATCAGTGAGATGTGCGCGTAGCTGTCAGGTGCGCGTGACGGCTGCGATTGTCATGCTAATGCACGAGGGGGAGGGAAGAGGGGTGAAAGAGGGGGGGAGGCTTGATTAAAAAACTTGCTTACACAACAACGCGACAAGGACCTGACGCGATCACACTTTTTGAAAGCGACATAAAAAGCCAATTTAAAGTTGGCACCAACACCTTTTCTATTTAACTAAAAAGTCGTAAAATTTCCGCTTAAAAGTAAACTAGTGTTTACTTTGGAACTTGTTTTATATTTCATTATAAATGAAAAATCTTACTAAAAGTTAAAGGCTCCGGCAGGATTCGAACCTGCGTAGATACAAGCGATCGCTCTTAAGCCGAGCTGCCTGACCACTAGGCTACGGACCCTCTAAGCCGAGGCCTGAAACTATTAGTAAGATGATTTTGTATCGGTTAAAGCAATGAGCAGGTGATATTCTAATATCCCTGTAGATGGCGCTCATCGGTGCTTTAACCGATACAAAATCATCTTACTAATAGTTTCAGGCCTCGGCTTAGAGGGTCCGTAGCCTAGTGGTCAGGCAGCTCGGCTTAAGAGCGATCGCTTGTATCTACGCAGGTTCGAATCCTGCCGGAGCCTTTAACTTTTAGTAAGATTTTTCATTTATAATGAAATTTCCAATACCTAAGTGTGGTTTAACACTGTAAAATAATAAATAAATTATAGAATTAGCGTAGCGACATTTCTGGTCATTTGTGTTGAATGCAACTTCAATCAATGAGCAGGTGATATTCTAATATCCCTGTAGATGGCGCTCATCGGTGCTTTAACCGATACAAAATCATCTTACTAATAGTTTCAGGCCTCGGCTTAGAGGGTCCGTAGCCTAGTGGTCAGGCAGCTCGGCTTAAGAGCGATCGCTTGTATCTACGCAGGTTCGAATCCTGCCGGAGCCTTTAACTTTTAGTAAGATTTTTCATTTATAATGAAATTTCCAATACCTAAGTGTGGTTTAACACTGTAAAATAATAAATAAATTATAGAATTAGCGTAGCGACATCTCTGGTCATTTGTGTTGAATGCAACTTCAATCAATGAGCAGGTGATATTCTAATATCCCTGTAGATGGCGCTCATCGGTGCTTTAACCGATACAAAATCATCTTACTAATAGTTTCAGGCCTCGGCTTAGAGGGTCCGTAGCCTAGTGGTCAGGCAGCTCGGCTTAAGAGCGATCGCTTGTATCTACGCAGGTTCGAATCCTGCCGGAGCCTTTAACTTTTAGTAAGATTTTTCATTTATAATGAAATTTCCAATACCTAAGTGTGGTTTAACACTGTAAAATAATAAATAAATTATTGTTTTATATTCATAAAAAGTTTTTGCGAAAAACATTTAAAATTGCCGCAGTGCGTATTAATAAGTTGGAGTTCGCCGCTAGCTTACACCTTATTCTCCTCTAGGGATCTCCTCTAGGGAAGAGTTCACAACTTCAAACTGCACTTGTTTCTTTCGCATGCAAAAGTACGCAGGAGTTGGCACACATTCACAGTCTCCCAGAATATTAACCATAATTAGGAACAAATTCGGATAATAATGTAACTACTTTGCATTTTGTTCCTAAAGGAGCTCTATAAAATGCAATTAGGAAGTCTGAGGCTACGTCGTAGCACGAGCGTAGCGGGAGCGGGCTACGAGCGTAGCGGGCGGCGCAGGCGGACGGGCCTTTCGTCTTTGACCTTTCACTCGACGAAAAAGAGGCGTGTTATAAGTTTGTAGTGTGTATTTATCACACTAATACATATTATACAGGTGAAAGTTTATATGTGTGTAAGTATGAAAGTGTGTTTGTTACTTTTTCACACTCAAATAGTTCAACGGGTTTGAATGAAATTTGATTTGACAAGGATTCAATAAAACGGTAGTGATCAGATTCTGTAAATATTTGTTACATAAAGTCAAAGTTAATAGATGGGCTCAATAAAATAACTGAATTTACTTTGAACTATCATAAAAGTTAGATAGTTCTGCTCCTGTTCTTAGCAACCAAAAACCTATCTTGCGCCGCTCATTGCTACGCTCGCTCGCAAGGCACACCCTTACAATAAAGGATAACTGTCAGGAGTCTGTCAGATTCCACGACTAAATATCCTGATGGTCTTGAAGACCACCCATTGAGCCTTTTATCTGGTCTTTGACTACATTATGTGTAGTCGATATGTTCGGATCGGCGCCGTGTGGCGTGTGGCCAATGGCTTAATGAATGATGTGACTGTTTTAATGTGCGTTCGTTTTGACATCTGTGAAATATTGTGTCTATTCAGTACGGTATACTAAAGCGTTTGTAAATCGAATAGTTATTATTCTGCTGTACTAAAAATATAATCATGTTATTTATTACTTATGTATTTTTATTAATTATTACTCTATGGGTGATTTCTAACGTAAACAGAAGCGCTCATGTTGCAGCTCGGTTAGTCCTTAACAGATCGTTAAGCAACGTGGAGGTCACGAAACGGGTGGAAGATCGCTAGAAGCACAACTGAGTGCTTACAACCTTTGTAGAGTACAGTTGATATCGGATCACAAGATTTCGTTTAAACATCCTTATATCAATCATCAATGAACTAGTATTAGTACATTACCGAGTCCGGCGCGTCATCTCGAGCTAATGAGAGCTCCGAGCTCGCGTCAACGTCGTGACGTTCCGGAGTCGAGCGTCCTCGAGAGAAGCCGCAGCTCAGGCGACAGAGGACTCAGCTCGTGGATGACAACCCACTGTAGGTCACGCAAACCAGCAGGTTTTCCTATGTTTTTATTATGTGTTACTGATATTTATGAATGTATTAACAATTTAAGACGTTCTTACTAGTCGGATTTGTATATTGATACAAGACGTCAAATAGATAAAGCATGACGTAGTGTTCTAGTATTTGGATGAGAGACCGTAACATTTTTATTTTATTTAATTCATGTAAAAGTAACGCATACTAAAAAAATAGCTACTAAGTAATTACCATTCTTACAGATTTAGTTGTGAATTTGTTATTTTCTAGTAACCCAATTTATATTTGTATAATTGTTTTACTTGGGCACATTGTATGCTTCTTATTGGTTCTTTGCTGTGAACGTGCAACAAGTTGACAAGCTGCTCTGCGCGGGCTGTGTGAGTGCTACTCGTACGTACGGTATGAGGCCGGGCGCAGGGCTGTCACTCAGCGCGGGACTTTCACCTTCGCCCGTGTTTATTCTGCATTCTCTATTTATTTGGTGACTTTTGAAAAAGGCTTGTCTAGTCTAATAGTTATTTCCGTCAACGTATTTCTTGTCATTATAAAAGTATTAACAGTAGCAACAAGGTGTCAAGATGATGTGACACACAGGTGTATAGTATGTATTTGTGTCGACAATGAAACCCTTTTATGAGTGTCTGTGGAGCAGAGAAGCGTCGCATGTGCATTTAATTACCCGCTGAAGATAATTATTCATCGAAACAGGGGCATGGGAATAACTGGAGTCTCGTGCTTCGCTCCGACGCGTTCCAAATTTAAAATTATAATTTGACGTTTCGTGTCGAATATAGCGCGGCGAGGGTTAAGCCGCAGATGACAAATAGGCGAATGTCGGAAACGCCAGTAATCACATTAAATCACTCGCTTCCGGCTATAAGTTAGCGATTAGGTTCATTTTAATGCCACCCAAGTGTGTCGGGGCGAGGGGGGTACCCCCGGGGCGGAGGGGGGATCCGCCGCATCAAATTAAAAATAACTTTGTTTTCAGACTGGATTTTGCAAAAATGTTTACCCAAATTGTGTTTTAATAAGCATCCTCGTAATTAGATTTGCTTCGAGAAACGCTCGCGGACATTGTTTCGTTACACGGAGGCTGGGAAAAACCTTTTTTGTAATCTTCTAAATCTAATATCTTTTAAGACATAAATGTGCGTGAATAGGTCGGCACGTCCTCGTGCGTCACTTTATCGACGATATTGTCCCAGACATAACGCGCGGCGTGTGACGTCAACAAGGTGACGTGAACAAAGGGTTTCCTGCGGGGATTTCCCTGCGATTAGATTCACATTATTACAAAAAAGATAGTAGAGAAGCTGCTGATGACTTGTGTTTATTTAGAATTTGAATTATTTAATATAAAAATCGGTTCATAAACAGACTGGGAAGGTCATGTCTGCCGCATGCCGGAAGATCTTTGGGCCAAAATTACCACTACGTGGAGCCCTCACACAGGGACCCGGCAGCGCGGCCGACCACGGATGAGATGGCGGGACGAATTAGATGCCTTTAAGAGGGACTGGCGGCACAGGATATGTGTGACTGGCGAAAGTAGGGGGAAGTCTTTGCCCAACAATGGGACAGGATAGGCTTATAGTAGTATTAAAAAACACAGCAAAAATAAAAAAAAAACTATTTTTATCCATAAGTGACAACATCGGCATCGCTCTGACTTTATACTCGTGTAGGTGTCGTACGTCGTCCGGCTAATCTGCACATCGCTCATAAGGGGCTCCCTGAGTGACTCGCGTGAGCGACGGCCGCGATTAGCCGGACAATGATGTGATGGACGTCGCGCATCGGCCCGCGCTCTCACGTGGAATAAGATAACATTTGTAAGGAGCAGTCAAGATCATTACAATAACGGTAAGGCGTCCTTAATAGCTCTGTGATATAACCGTGTCCTTTTCATTGAGGTAATAGTGACAAAAATTAAAATTTGAATACATTGAGCTTTGATGATCAAGACAGTGTTTGCTTTTTCCCGTGAGGGTTTTACCTGTATAACTGCAAGTTCATTACCGGCTTTTAAAATGCCAACTGGTTTTTCCACAATTTAGCTATTCAGTATTTAATACCTTTTGTTGTGTCACCTCAAAGGTTATATGCGACTTAGTAAGTTACGAATAGATATCTTGGTCTCGGTAGTCGGTCAGTTTCTGTGCAGTAATCGCTCAACGGTCGTGCCGCCTGAAACTACTATCCACGAGTAGCGCGGACATATTTGCACAAGTGCGTGCACAGCAAGGGACTGACAGCGACACTCAGATATAGAAGACAACTATTCAACAACGCAACTATCGCATACGATTGAACAAAACCATGATCATACATAGATTACTGTGCAATAGAATATTATTGACTGCAGGCATAATCTGCTTTACAGATTTAAGACTATATTATTATTTTCTAATGTACATCATACCGATTCGGTTGACTGTACATCACGTAGTAACTACTAGGTGGTTCTGTGGCACTCAGCGGGCGGCCCCTGCGCCTGCGCCGATTGATTTACTGCGCCTCTTTATATGGGTAATGTTGTGAATTCCGTATCGGCGGGAATGTCCGACAATTATTTGCCAAGTTTAGAAGTAATGTATAGAGGAAATCACAAATAACGATTGGCATGGCACGTTTGAATGAGACAAGCTGACAAAAAAATTTTATAAAGATAATAAATATTATCGTAAGCGTTTCTTGACTACAAAATATGTAGACAAGAAACGTTCGTAAGTGCAAATATATCGCATCACCTAATGAACCAGTATAGAATGTACCCCGTGCTCACATAGTGGGGCCCACTATGTAACACGGGGTACAACGGGGCCCTTGCAAGCGCCTGCACTAACCGTATTCTATTAACTAAGAAGCGAAACCATGTAGCAGTAACACTCGCTAAGCTATCTCTTTAAAGTAAATGCTTTAACTTTTAAGAACTTGAGCGCAGTAAAGATAATGGGATAGAACGGGAGGAAACCCTGGGCCGTTGACCTGGTGATGAAAAGGTTCATCTCAACGACTCTACTTCTATTCTTGACTTAATAAAGTTAGTTAGTTAGTCTTGAATCTAAAAGTTAAATAAGATATCAACTGCATGGTAATTTAAATAAAAATAAGGATCAAACTATGAGAAAATAAAATGTAAACAAACTCCTAACTCCTTAGATCTGTGGAGTTAGGCGTTTATTGAAATAAAGGATCTTAAATGCCTAAAGATCTGAGAGGATGCCTGTCTACTTAAGCTAAGACATTTCAAAAATGGAACAAACACTAAAAATGTCCACGACTGTATAGGGATACAGTAGTGGTAATTCTGGATGTCTCCAAAACGTAACTAAACTAATTTGACAGCACTAAAATTGATGCCATCCTTTTTATTTCGATCGTTATGAAAGGGACGGCAACATTTTTAGTGCTGTCAAATTAATTTAATTAAGTTTAGGCGACATCCAGAATTGCCACTACTAACGGACATTTTTAGTCTTTTTCCATTTTTTTTATTTCTTACTTTAAGTTCTAAAGTAGGTAAACAAGCTGCAAGAACGGCAATTTGAAGTAAAAATTATGTTTACATTGCCTATTGAGGTACACATTACTCGCTCGGTAGAGCAGCAGCATGACGGAAGGCAAGCCTGCGGCAGCCGCGCGCCGACAACTGTGTGTTGTGACCATCTGGCTGCCACCACTCTACCGTACAACCTTCTTCTTCTTCTTTCAGTGCCTCTCCATTACTGAAGGTTAGCTGTTATCTTGCTAAATTTTTCTTTGTCTAGTGCTAGCCTAAACAGATCTTCTACTCTTTTAACTCCTGTCCACTCTCTAACAACACTCTACAACCATCACATACGAACATTACAACATTACAACATGTGCAGCTAAGCTTTAGACTACAAAGTTAAAGTCTCGACCCAAGTTATACCAAGGAGATAAACATAATTTCGCGTTTAACTTAGAAGTGTGTACAAAATGGCTGATACCAGCGAAGTTATAATGTAATCAGTGTAAAGGTAGACGTCTGTGAGAACAAGTTGCGCGAGCGAGGCGCGCGACTTGCAACTTGTCGCAACTCTGCGAGGGTTGCTGTAACAACACTTGTGCTAGAAAGCATATTATTTACATTCAATTGCCAGCATTATTAATAAGAAATTAATAAAGATCTCAAAAATATCAACAAGTAAAAGTTGTACCGATCGATTGGAATTTGCATTGCTATACCACTTTATGGGACTAGATGACGCCGAGTAAAATATCCAAGGATATTTATTATTTAAACATACATTTACGGGTAAATGTATGTTTAATCATGTGTTCTGATCGCGAAAGTTTAAAAAAGACTATTTATTATTTGTTTATAAACTTCCGCTGAATTAATAATAATTATTGAAAAATAGTATAAAACAAAGTCGATTTCTCTGTCCCTATGTATGCTTAAATCTGTAAAACTACGCAACGGATTTTGATGCGATTTTTTTAATAGATATAGTGATTGAAGAGATTGGCAGGGCGCAGCTGGTAGAAAATACAACAGTAACTGTGTTTACATAAACTTGTGTTGTATGATAAATTGTGTGTTGATGCGATAATTTTGTAACTGCTATACCTACCATGCTTCTTGCAAGTTAATTTTTTGATTTAGCGCTGTGAAAAGAAAGTAATGTATTATGATGATTGTTTGTTGTATTTCGTAAACTCTTGTAGAAATGGAATCCACACAAGTGCCTATCATTAAATCTAGGAATGTTTTACATTACCGAAGTGCTCGGTCGCCGGCGCGCGGCGCGGGTACGCGGCTAGGGAATCAAGCCGACTACGAACCTGCAACAAGCAACAATCACCAATAAATCATGAGCACTAATAATAGCAGACCTCAGGAATGTTTGCTGCAGCGCTCGCAACGTGTGTAGGAGATCCAGTTCAACTTCATTTAAAACAATCAGAATCAAATAGCTACTGACTTAATTGCCTTTGTCTTCGTTGTGGTCTGAGTACTAATTTTGAAATTATTAATAATTATCATTTCTTTGATCCTATTCAATTCAGTTACGAATCTGTACTATTGATGATTTATATTTATATTACTGTATGTATTGTTTGCGAGAGAAATAAAAAAATAAATGAAAATAAGTGATGAGAATTCATTTCCTAATGTCCAGATATTTTTGCCTATTTAATAACAGACTAAACTGCAGCTTGTAACAAAAAGAAAATGACAGATAGGTAACTTTATTGACGTAGAGTCGGAGCCCTACAAGTACATACGGAAGGGTCTGCGTAACCCAATTCCCAAACTCTCCATATCCACCGATCACAAACATGACACACCATCGGATCCCTTCAGCGATCTCTTACAAGACGCACTATTTGCCAAGTTCGGTATCGTATTACCCCTTCCCCCTTTCCTCACCCCTCCCCACTCTTCTGCAGCTGTTTACACAAAGAGTTGTTCAGAGTATAGAATGTCGATTCCCATACTAAACACATTTATTATTGGATTTATGAATATCAGAAATTATTATTTAAATAACACAACGAATTAAGGGCAGGTTACGTCTAGCAAATGGTGTGACAAATTAAAAAGTTATAAGTACCTATAATGTCACGAAATAACTTCGAATTTATTGTCCAGAAGGCGATACGCCTCTGAGCCGCATAATTATCGTCAGTAAGTAAGTAAGCACTACTTACTCAGCGCCCGGGAGTATTACTTAGCATACCTCCTCAAGTAACTGCCTCAGGATACATTTAAAAATTCACAGTCTGTGTATAACAACATATTAAACTTAATAAATAATAGCAGAATAGCCAGATTACTAGAACCACTGCAAATGTGCTAGTAGTAGGGTTTTACAATATCTAAAGGCCATACAAACATTATAATGAAATATCCAATACCTAAGTGTGGTTTAACACTGTAAAATAATAAATAAACCATACAAACAAGTTTTGCACTATTCGTATTATTTTTATCTCATCGGTGAACGTTTTATAGAGATGTCCGCTATAATATCTATTTCATAAAGTCCGGTCGATGCGGCTGTCAGCGCTATCGGTCGGTCGCGATCGCGCGCTGCCGGGAACTATTTGTTACCACAGATAATATAATACTATACTTGTTACATAGCATTGTTGACACAACAGTTGCTATCGGGGCGCGATGCAATTGCAGTTAGTATGGTGTTTAGTGATGGTGTAGGTGTAGGCACAGTCTGGCACAGATAATATAATACTATGGTGCAGGCTAATGTGTCACACGATGGGTGAACTATGAAATCACTCCGCTCGAATGGCCATGTCAAACAGGACATACAATTAGATGATTGTTCAGAGCTTTGCAAACATTGAATGAATGAATGAATTAAAATTATGATTGTACACCAAGTAAACAGCAGTATTGTAAGGTTGTATGCGTTTTGTTAGTATAAACTTGATAATTTTGTTGACAATACTGTCTTCTCCTGTCAGATATTAAGTCTACAAATGTTTCTATATATCGTTATCATTTAATATCGCAATAGTACCTTGAATTATTCTTTGAAATGAAATGGTACACATCAGCTATCTAAATTCGTTTGACCCGCTTGGTTCGCGTTCGCGTGTCGCTCGCGAATAACGACGATCCCCGGCTATCGGCCGGTTCTATCCATCACTGCTATCTGCGTTCACTTTTATTTATACTAAGGCTACTTTAGTATTCTGAGAACTACCAAAGTCCTTTATTTTTAAGTTGATTAAAAAATGGTGAATTTTTTTATTACAAAATAAGTTCTGGCATTTCAAGATCAATGATTGTAATTAAATGTATCAGTTCTGAGTATCAGAATGACCGTCACTTTATCATCGAAATTAGAATACGGGTCTGTGGGCTCTCGATCTATCAGAATAATCTTCACCATCAGCTTGATGGATAGCCCGCGCCGGAGGTCCAGGGCCGAAGAAAATATCACGTCAAATGGCACCCGGGCTACGTCACGGATACATTTCATTCCGGACACAAAGGGTGTTCTCAGAGCGGAGGCAGCTTGGGAGCTTGTGCTTTGAAAATAGAGTTGAAAATGGCTTAGTTACGCTCGCGGGACAATAACTATCGGATATTATCGGATGGCATCGATAAACGATTATTTAGGCGGCGCGGCGCTGCGCCAGACACATTTGCATTTTATCCAAAGTCTCTGGTCCCGACCGCGAGCGACCGGCGCGGCCACCCGCGCTGTTTACTCTACATTTACACATCCATTCCCGCGCCATAAATGTTAATTTTAAGAAAATACCAGCTGTTATTACAGGTGCCCATATTCACGTTTCCCAAATGAAGAAATCTTAATTTATCTTGCATCTACATTGGGTGTAACTTGAGTTTGTTGAAATCACATTTTTAATGAATAAATGGCAATTAGCGTCTGGTGCGGTGCGGTAAATGTTTGCAAATGGCCCTGCTGACACAGCGTCGTCGGCCGGCGCGGGGCGGCTCGCTATGCAAATGTCCCGACTCTCGCTTTCGCGCACCCGAGCCCGCGCCCCACTGCCCGCTCGAAAGTTGATAATTACAGCCGAGGTAGTTCACTTTTCCTATCAGATTTCCGACATAGGCCCTACAATGTACACCATCCCACACCGATCGCGAAACTTGTCTACATGAGCGTATTTCACTCGCCCTGCTCTGTCGACATCCATCACGAACTTACACCGACCGGCGCTCATCGATAAATCAAAACACTGTAAATCATTCGGAAATAGATTTCTTCCGGAAACATTTAGGAGGTCGTTATCAGTTAGAAACAATATTCGGGTGAAGTCGGGTGATACAGTAAGTCGGGTCACGCCACCTGCGTGCGAGGCGCACGTGAGGGACGAGTGAGCCTCGTAAAGCACAATCAAAACATAAAGCTGTTCGCCAAGATCCCCGCGCTAGATACGGGAAATGTCAAATTCGTAAGCGGAAATGAGAAATGTTTCTGATAGCAGCAATCTTCAAACACCAACAAACCCTTAAAACAAGGTTATAAATTAGGTAAATAGAGATTCGACCTTTACTTTATCGCAGCCAATAAACACAGAATGTTTATGCGATGAAGATGATACGACTGGAAATGTGCTCAAGCAAGGCGCCGAAGGAGATGCAAACAAACGTTATGCAAGGTGCAAAGAAACAGATCTTAAAATATATTTTTTAAAATAGGAGCCATAAGAACCTACGCTTCACACCAAATACCTAAAAATATTTTTACATATCTATAAGGTCAGGTTAATTGAAGCTACTTGTGAAAGCAGTAACATGGCAGAAAACCTACGATACTATACTATACCACAGATAATGTAATACTATACTTAATATGTGAAGATCCATTACACAAGTACCTGTTAGATAGGTACTCGTATAGACAGCTAGTTAGAGAAGAGGTAAGTTATATCCAAAGTATCGAGTGTTGGCGTAAGTATCATCTGAGCCGTTGCCAAGTTCCTGGCTGAGAAATTAGATAAGGATTCACTTGAGTCGGGCGCGGCTGAACTACCGCCGGCTGGAGCTATTGATTCTGTGCCTACCGGAGCTTAGATATATTCTCTATTAGTGGTTCTTCCTTAGCCGTTAATTTATATTACTATACTCATTTCGAAATGAGTATGGTTTACATTTTCGAAAGTACATAAGTAAAAAAAAAGATCTTGCCTGTATCCTCAAGACGCAATAGAGACAGGCTTTAATTTGTAGGTATTTAAGAGCTATAATACGAGTAATGTCTAAAGAGGTTAGTCAGAGGTATGTCTAAATTCTTTGGTACACAATTCCAGAAGTTAACATTCCATAGGTGTCCATGATCTTGTAGAAAAAAAAATATCATCTCATCCCATAATCTCATAGAGCATTTTTTAATCTCCTAAAGGTATCTTAGTTAATCCTCGTAAGCCAGCAGGTATCGAGCCAGTAGTCGCGTGGTATCCGTCAGTTGTGTCAGTTGTGCTGACACAACTGACACAACTGGCAACCAGTCACTGCGAGCCGTGCGTGACTGGACCCAAACTACCTTACTCATTTGAAGGGCATTTATGATCAATCAAGCTCGATGAACCAAATATACGACATACAAACATAAAAGATGTAATTATTAAAAAAAACTCAAGTACTTAAAACCAAAAAATATATTGGTATGATTAGCTATTTCTCGCTAGCCTAAAAATATGAGAATACGTGACTAGAAGGTGGAACCATCTCGTCCCGGTCAGTCTGTCGACGGTCGGACATCCATGTAAATGCGCGTCGGGTCCGTTTGTTTGCGGTCCGCGCGCCGGCCATCCTCCAGATTTGCACATGCCAATATCGCTGACTTTGATTTAATATAAGGGATCCCACTCATTGTTATGGAAATGTTAGCTTTTCACTGTGCCAGAGGTTTTTTTTCTATTTTTGTAACATTTTAGTTTAGGGTATTGAGTATGGACAGGCTGCGTGCACAATATCACAACTACAAAAGATCGCATGAGCCTTTAGTTTCTACGATCTCTACTGTTAAGAATTTTGCTCAGTCCTTGCTTATTTTTTTACATCTATTTAGATATTTATTAAATATCTATTTCATCTAAGGCTATATTATATTAACTTACGACGTAGGGACTAGACTCGACAATTCGCCAAAATATGATATGAAAAATGATTCTCCAAAGCAGTTTATCATTCGGTAAGTGAGTGTACGCGGTGACACGCGGCGTCGTCCGGCGACGTGACGCGGAGATTTCCCGCGGACGAGTAAATAAGAGATGAGGACGACGTGATGGATGGAGCGCGGCGGAGACCAGCCGGCTGGGACACGTCACAAGTGAACACTCAAAGGGTCGGTATACTCATTTACTACGCACTTTGTACCTTAAACCCGTCATAATGGACTAACAAGCTACCTAGTAGCTGTCTTTTTTCATTGGCAGACAAAAGTAAAGTAACTTCGTATGAACAGATGACGGAGTTTTTAGGCTGCCATTAGGCCTTCTGATTTTTTACTGTCCATGACATGGACAGAGACATTTGAAAAAATCGGAATACTGAAAAAACCAAATAGTGCACAATCACCCTAAGACTGATTGCTTTCTTAACTTTTATCATGATGCTTGTTATTTTCCGTTGGCTGTGGTGGAGTTGACTCTGCAGGATCGACTGCGGTCTATTTGTTACAGAGATCAGCGACCAATATAAAAATAAAGCATTAGGGATGGTCGGATCAGATTTGGCAGCCGACCAAATCGACTTACTGTTCAATTGCAGAGCGTGTGGCTTTTGATGAAGTTCGATGTATCTTTAAACGTTTCCGTAACTTAGATAGAGAGCTTAGAAACATACTAGGCCAACTTAGATCTTTTTAGTTGTAGTTGATCTATTATTTAGATTCAAGAAAATGGTTGATCAAATAGGAAGATTTCCAGTGCCTGATTCACGTCACGAAAAGGTTAAAGTTGTTTGTCTTTTCTTCTGATTTTAAAGAAAGAAATCATCATTCATTGTGACATAACCATATTCAGAACAAATAAATACATCTTTATATTCTTTATTCTTTATATTCTCCTGCCCTTATCCCACGCTAAGTGGGGTCGGCACAACATGTTTTCCTCTTCCACTCTCCTCTGTCGCTCGTCAACTCTGAACTCACTCCTCTTACATTCATATCATCTTTCACACAATCTATCCACTTCTTCTTCGGCCTTCCTCTACTTGTATACCCATCCACATTCATACTCATAACTCTTTTGGAAATATGTCTTTCATCCCTCCTCATTACATGACCATACCATGCTAATCTGGCACTCCTCACCTTTTCAACCACAGGTGCCACTTTCAAACTTCCCCTTATATACTCATTTCTTATTTTGTCTAAACGCGTCACGCCACACATCCATCTTAACATTCGCATCTCAGTAGCATGCACTCTTCTTTCATCAGTCTTCTTCATTGCCCAACACTCTGATCCATACAA
Organism: Xanthorhoe designata; assembly: GCA_963582015.1. Lineage (NCBI taxonomy): Eukaryota > Metazoa > Arthropoda > Insecta > Lepidoptera > Geometridae > Xanthorhoe > Xanthorhoe designata. Next base: position 12,730,898 of record OY757040.1, on the reverse strand, counting down.
CGCAACAGGTCTTATTACCGTCTTGTAAATTTTCCCCTTAAGCTTAAGGGGCATTCGCGGATCACATATTGTTCCTGAGACCTGTCGCCACTTCATCCATCCCGCATTCATCCTATTGTTAACATCTCGGTCAATATTGCCGTCATTTTGGAGAAGCGAACCAAGGTACTTAAAATCGGAGCAGACTGGTAGGGTTACACCATCTAAGGCAATTCGTGAGAAACTAGAGGAGCCACTAAAGTTGCAGAACAGATGTTCTGTTTTAGTGCGGCTGATCTTAAGGCCTACCCTCTCTAGTTTCTCTTGCCATTTTCCCAGTCTGCTCTGTACCTCGGTTGCCTCCTCTCCAACGAGAACAATGTCGTCGGCGAACAGCATGCACCAGGGTGCTTCCTCCTGTATGTCTGATGTCAAAGCATCCATTACCAGGAGGAACAAATTTTAAAGAAAGAAAGAAAAAGAAAAATCATTTATTCTTGTAGGACCTCAAGGATCACTTAAGTATCGTTTTACATGCTAGGTGATTCTAATGCCTGTTCCAACGCATTAGAATCACCACATTTTTACACATTTTTTTTTCACATTTTTAAAATTCAAAGCCAAAATATATACTTAAATCCTTTTGACGTTGGCTTTTGTTAAACGCAATTTCCAAATAAAAGAAAGTAACATTCACATCAAAAGTGAGGTAAGCGAAATGGGTTGATGTGGAAACGCGGCGCGTGAGATGCATACTGACGAATCCAGTGTCAGCGAAACGGTACCGACTGTTAGGGAATCTGTGGCAGATCACCGACGCAAGGTGTCACATGAATTGATTAGAGATTCGACGCTGACTGCCACTTGTGGCGAAGAATAAGGAAAAATCAGGAAGAAAATCTTTTGAATCTCGAAGACAAAATTCAAATCGCGTCCGCCATCACCCATAATATGCCTCGTAAGGTAATCTCCACCAAGTCCTAAAACAATCACGAAGAAAATTCATGAACAAATCCAATGTTCCTACTGAAGTCCTAGGTACCGTTAAAGCCCTGCTCAGTATTCGGCGAAGGCTGGAAGTACGTGATTCGATCTCGGAACAAAACCATAACCCCTGAAGTCCACAAATAAAACCCGAACGAGCACGCATCTCTAATTAAGAGCGTTCAAAACATGTCGCCGCGGCGGACCCTTGGACTACATGTTACTGGATTTTACACTTTTTTTTTTTACAGAAATTGAAATTGGCATTTTCATTTTATCTAAGCGTAGGTACATCGTTTTTATTCGGTTTGAAAATAAACTTTTCCGACTATGCTAAGGTGTCAAATTGGCCTGAACATTGGTATACTCGCACATCTTACCTTGTGTACACATCGTATTAGTGTTGTTATTAGTGAGAGTCTGTGATGGCCTGGTAAAACCAGTGTGGTGAAAGGAAACGTACATGCAGAGGATGTATTGGTATTTAAAGATGAAAAACCGATTACTTGTGGTGTGACCCAATGTGGTCATTATTAGAAATGCAAATGTGTGGTAATCGAATGAGAGCGGTCAGCGCCGCCACCGTCCCGCTGCGGCGCTCCCTCGCCGCTTAGCGACAATCCGATTACAGGACCTTTTCAGTGGTATCTACGCGCCTCACTTGAATTTGTAATTCTCCGCAAATAATATGTAAGTGTAAAGTTTGAGAAGGAACATTTAGAGAACGGTTTATTTGTCAACGACAGAACCGTACAGCAAACACTACTTTAGTAGTGAAGGAAAGAAACAATGCATATTATTTTCAGTGCGTTAGTATGATGCCTAAGAAGTGTTCATGAGTGGTTAATCTGTGCAATGAATCGGCGCGCGGCGCGGACGAGCGTCGGACACCGGCTTAGCAGTAATCTACGAATCACTGGCCAGTGCCCACTCACTGGCACATCACGTAATGTGCGTGTATCACGCCGCGCACTGGGAGCCAGAAGCTTAGTGTTGAGTGATCGAGATCATTGCCACATACTTCTACTCATGGAGTTAGCTTCAGAGGCCCTAGCCATGTTACATTTTGACAATCGCTTTCGATTAGAAACTAAAAAAAATGTATAGGAATTGACATTCGATGACGAAAACTCGAGCGATCAGAAATGTCAAATCAAAGGTGTAGCGATGATAGAAATCGAATCGCTTCATAGCGAATGCCGGTTGGCTAGGCCCTCAGGGCAGTTATACGAGTGCTCTTGCTGAGATATAGAAAAAAATTGTATTCTCACCGCAGTGTGATTGGTAAAACCTAGAAGCAGAAATTCGTCACCCGTCACTTGAAAATAATGACGCTGTTTTTTTTACCTGCTGTTTTGATAAACAGTGGACATTCTTATAACAACTCTTAAACACCGTATTGCATTTACTGGCATCGACTGTCGGGCTTAAAATGTTATTTGTAATAGGTTCAGCCTCTCGGAGCCGCAGATCTATTACAGATAGCGGCCGCGAATGTTTCAATCTAATTCTAATTTCATCTCGGAGCCGAACATAGTCACGTACTTGTAAAACGTATTTATGGAAAATCAGAAACATTTTGCCTGAAGCTAACACCAAATAAACCATCAAAATATACAACCAGAAAAGTAGTAGAAGTGTCAACATGTCAAGTACAGGTGCGAGTAACTGACGGTTCGTTACTGCACAAATTGACGCATTTCACGATATGACAAACAAGTGAATGCTGCTCCACAAGCCGTTACGAAACCAGACACAACTACACAAGTGACAATCTGTAGCAACTTGTTCCGAAACACAAATAAAAACTTCGACTAAATCTCGGGACCCGTTTTATCAGCATAACTGGACGTGTCGTGGTAACTCGGAGTCACAAAATAACCGGCTTCAATTAACTGGTGTTTGCTGCTCCGGACCCGACAGCGCTTAAAGCGAGGTGTGGGTTGGACTAACTAAGGGCTAGACGGATTTTTGTTGAGAGCGCTTCAAACCGCTGAGAGGTGTGGCGTCAGACGACGTAGCCTGAAATAAATACTGAAAATGTGAATTATGAGTTCAGAGTGAGGAGAATTTAATAATTTTGATATATATTTTATTATAATCTCAATAAATCTCTTTAGGATGTATTAGAATACAAAATTAAGTCAACTTTAGTAGTATCAAATCGGTAAAAAAACTAACCCTTAGTGAATTGTTTTAATATTATGAATGAAAGTTTGTTTACCAAACATTCTACATCGAATTTGGCTGAAGTTTAAGTAATATGAGTATTATTAATAGTATAGTACTATTTTATCTGGGGTATTGTTCAGGATAAATTATCTCAAACTGTTGTATATCTACAGAAAATAGTAAAAGTATCCAGAGTAGAGTTAAACTTAGTCGCTTGCCCGCCAAGCGGCGCGAGACGCTCTGACGGGCACTCTGCTGATTGCAAGAAATGCATATTGCGGCCAAGAAAATAACTAGAATACAATTCAGCACTATATTCTTACAGCTTTTTTTAAATTTCTGATCAAACGATTTTACTTTCAAATCTTTTCTTGAAAATTCATGAAAATACAAAATCTCCGCAAAGATCCCAAAGCATCTTTTCTTCCTCAAACGAACACATTTGTATGCGATCGAATTTTTACATATTTATCGAAATCTAATCCTAAGAAGCTACAGTGTGGTGGGTTTGGGAATCACACCTGTCGATAGCAGGGTATTGTGTTGCTAGTAAGTGTAGCGCCTAATGGTCAGATGTAGCGTTATTTACTGCTGGTTTCAAGGAAAGTTTTGTGGTTGCACGTTACATGAGCGTACGGTCCAAGGCTACATTAAGCTACGCCGTATTCAACAGACGGCTTAAGAAGAGACAGATTTGCATCGCGCCGCTTTGTCTCGGTTCTCAGTTCCTCGGGCCGCGGAAGTGCGTTTAGTATTCAGGCTGTGTTTTATGAAATAACTTATGAAATTGGGGCCTTTAAGCGACGCTCTGTCATCCTTAAACTTACAACCCTTGTTCTTTAATGTTTATTCCGGGGAGCTTGAGTCTGTAAATTGCGAGACATTCGGCCGAGACGTGAGTAGTTTTTCGGTTGATTGGACGGAATGAAAGCGCGGGAAGTTGCGACTAAACAGAATTATCTCCCGCAAGGGTGCTCTGTATTTATTTGCAATCAGCGTGTGAGGAGCGCGGGCCGCGGGGCGCGGGGGGTGCGGGGAGTGAGGGGCAGCGGGGGCAAGAGGGGAGATGATAACTGAGTTTGGTCCTTTACCAATTTTCGACGCAGCATTCCATTAAACTAAACGACGACATTTTTAGTAATAACTTTATGATTACGTGTAACGAGTCGGTTGTTTGTCCTTAATGAAACAGAGACGTGACCGGATTGCGAGAATTGACACAGAATGTACAACAGTTACAATTACAAATTGACTTTTAAAATTTCTTAAGAAGGGCGTCGGCAAAATAAATGACGATGTAATGATGCTATGAATAAATTAATTTAAGTTTTGTTTTTAAGTCACGTTGGCCATTTAAAGAAATGTCAAGCGAATGTTTGGAATTCATGTCGGGCACCACTCCGGTGTGAAGCGTCCCGAATGTCAGCAAGCGTGGAGCGCGCGGAATAAAGCCACAACACCGCGCGAGAACTATTCATATTGGTACATAATATTATGTGGTATTCACTGCTAAGCTGAGAGGATGGTTTATGTGCTGGGCAAGCATATTCCATCCCAACAACGTCCTAAGCAATACAGTGCATTTACTGTTCAAATCAAATCAAATCAAAAATTTATTTGCTAAAAACACAGGTAACAATGAAAGGTGGTAGAAATGTCGGTCAGGAAAGTACATGTTTGCTTCATAGAGCGTGTTAGAAAAACCAACAGCTAATAGTAGACAGTAATAAATACAAAATAGCTCTAGAAAGCCAATTACAGTTCTCACTGAAAGAAATTGCCTCCTGACTCTGTAAAAATCATCTAGTAAAGATATAAAAAGCCTGAGATTATTTTCACATAAAAATATAAGGGGGAGACCTTTGCCCAGCAGTGGGAAAATATAGGTTAGGAAAAAAATATATACCTAAGGAGCATGATGTATTAATAAGGCACTCGTTCGTTCGCATTCGTTCGTATGAGCAAAGACGATTAATATCTAGTAATCGTCTTTGGTATGAGCAAGTGGCCAACTCTGGTGACGGAGTTTTTAGGCCGCCTAAAGGTCACCTAAATAAGGCACTGAGGCACGAGCGTAGCACCATATTTACTTTATAAATTAAACATTCTGGAAACGTCATCCTAGAAAGATTACGGCTAAACAACAGACATTTATGGCACCTAAGTACTTCATGGGAAATCTTGTAAAGAATGCTGTAAATGCGATCTCAAAAGCCGGATTTGTACAGCTCAATGGAGTCAACAGCACACCGAAAAGTAAATGCATAGTATTTGCAGTTTCTGCTCTGGTCGTCTCGGGAGACGCCATGTTACCGACGCGCTCGCGTTCGTTGGATTTGGGAAAACATTGCTATGAATATAAACAAACATTCTTATCATAACTTATGTTTTCTTGGATAAACAAGTAGATTTACTATCAGAGCCACAAAGTTAAGATGCGTTAGAGTGTCTACACTGTTCGCAGAGACATCTCTCGACAGTCACGCACTTGTGGCTGCTACACTTGTCTGTGGCACTTGTCTGTGGCACTTGTGGCTCTCGTGGCACTTGTGGCAGAGATACTTGCATCGCACTCGGCCGCCGAGTGGGCGCTGCTTTCTCGCTGATAATTATACTGATTATTTGATGACTGATTGTTACCGGTATAATATCGGTAACAATCAGTCATCATAATTATTATATTTATAAGGGGATAGTCAAATTAAATAAATATATTATCCTCGTACGTATTTGTAAAAAATTTAATCACATTCCAATAGTAAAAATTAAAGTTAATCTTTGTCTTTCAAACGTGTTTTAATAATACAAACGGACGACTTAATCGCAGCAAAGTGCATAATTAAAGTTAAACAAAGATATCTCCCTCAGCACTGTCGAGGATTCCACATAGAAGTCTACAAACGTACAGAAACGACATCAAAATGCCCCATCTTCAATGACGGTTGCAAAGAGAAAAAAAATTGTAAGACTAAACTAACACAATTCACATTTCTCTCGCGAAAACGGTTGTTGCATCACAGTCAAAACCTCGGGATATAACATAAAAAAATTACTTAAGGTACTTAGGTAAATAATGCACTAGGTATAGAACAATTATGTAAGTACCATTTAAGAGTATATGAATGAATACGCTTCAAAATTAGAGTCTTGGCTTGGCTGCTGCAATATTGCATGTAAAGCAACAAACCAGCATGCTGTCAATATTACAATCTACCTTGCGGGGCTAAATCTATAAACGGTATTTCAAACAGTAGCACTCGTTGCCGACGCACATAAGGACCGACAGCGGCGCCGCTGGCCTCATTCTCGGAGAGCACCTCAGAGGCATAGCGGTGTATGTAGACTTTTGTTGTCCATTCTGTGCAGTGGCAGCTCTGTGTTGCTAAGACTGTATTTAGTATTCGCTCGCCGCGCGGCCATTTGCCACAACTTGTTCATTACGCACGGAATTAAAGCTTAAGTGCGTTGCCACTGGACGTGACCCTATTCAACGACTTTTCAAACACTTTTTACAAAAAAAAAGCTGTTAAATACTTATAAATATTTTAGCACGGATTGTATCTACCGTGTTATTTACCTTATTTTCATTATTTCCCGATGTTTCAGATTTGTTGCAACAACATTGATTGTGGGCGAACACGTTCTGTGCCGATATATTTACAAGTATGAGTTGTAATCGCGAAAGTTTAGGAAATACTATTTATACATAATTATGCTTCAATTACTTCAGTTATTCACTTCAATAGTTTCTACCAAAAAATCTTGCAATTAATCTCTGCATTATTCAATGAGAGCCACGGTTACCTATAGAATCTGGGTGTAAAGACCATTATATTCTTTCAAATGAAAACAAATTAAAAGTAGTAAATAACGCTAGTAATAAAGTCAGTTAAAGTACTAACTAATTGGATAAGGCGTTGATTCGAGGCGAGTAAGGTTAAAGCTTTAGTCAGCGGGAGACTTGACCCAGTGCCTGAAGTTCGCGGCTGAGAAGCCCACCGCGAGTTTTGTATGTCAATGTAAAACAGAACAACATCTTTGTTTTGTTGTCAAAAAAATATTTGTATGTACAAATGGCAACGTGATTAATCTTCTAATCCCGCCGACCACTTCAGTTTTTTCCCTCTCAAGGGTAAAGATATTAAAGATCTCCTCAATGTGTTATGAAAATTTCTGTTTAATTTCTTATAGTTAATAAGTACATAGATTTAATATCGGCCTGCGTAAACTTTCGTTTAATATTAAATATAAAATAATTTGTTACTGTAAATTTACAATCTAATGAATGAATGAGTATCATAAGAAGTGGCAATATGTCGTAACTTCGTAGTTACGACATACCTATTGCCACTTCTTCTTTATGATATTTTTTTTTTCTTAATTTTTTTTTTTCATTCTCGTGAATACAGCCTGAATTTTTACGTGAGTAGTGTGAAACTTGTAAAATTTTTAAAAGCTTAATAACCAATAAAATTACTGAAAAGTGATTTACACTCGTACTAGTCAATGTCATTTTTTAAAATGTCATAAGTCTTATCACAGATCACATCTCGAGATAGATCTTCCAGGTAAGAATAAGGTCGTCATCTCCCGCACTAAGCAAGCAAAGCGTCGATTGCCGAAACTTTGCAAATAACCGCCACATTGTCTATTAGCGCGCCAGCCGGCGACCCTCCACTCAATAGCGACCCTAACGCAAAGCGAGAAAGTTGAAATTGGAATAACTTTAAAATTGGAAAGGGAAAATTTAGACACCTTGAAGGTAATTTCAAAAATTGCGCTACAAAGTTGCACGCGGAAACTCAACGCGAGGAAACTAAACGACACCTCCGGCGAGCTCAGAGCTCTTCACTGGGATTGCTTTTATGTGCCTAGTTTAGTAAGCGAACTTAAACGTTAAGCATTCAGTTTCAAGTTCCAAAATTTAATTTTTTCGATTTAATTTTTTATGGAGAGCAATTTGTTGCACTCTGGAGGTGCATTTCTATCCATCACTCCGAGGATCTTCATCAGGTCCTCACCAACTTTTTGTCCACCTGAAGAGTAAAGCATTTGAAACAATACAATAATTTTCCAAATCGCCAATGAGTTTTTCGTGTAAAGATAAAGATAAAGATTTATTTATTTATTTATTTGTGATCGGGGAACATTCATAAAAAACACATCCCGACGATTTGAGAACCTCATCCGTTTTCTGAAGTCCGTTAAAAACCCAATACAAACACAACTATTGTTTGTCAATGATGCAAAATAATATCAAAGAACCCGATGTTACAAACTAAACTTTTATTTCCAAAACTCAATAACGAAATAACAGAAAAAAATCTAGAAAAACTTAATAAAACTAGTCGCGGAAGTTTGTAAGAATTAAATCGTATTCGTCTGAAGAAGGGAGAGTTCTATTTCCTGAGGTGAAGTTGTCAAAGTTTTCTCTCCCCCTTCTCCATAAATCTGATTCGTGCAGTTTTTTTCATTAGTTGATTGTGTTCTCGTGTCGTGCTGCGGGCAACTTCGGGTAAGTGTTTCATATTCGCGAAATGCGACGACAAAATAACGATATTGAATTGCGTTACATACTTAACATTCTAGTGTTGACTACTTTCTGTTATTGTTTTCGACGAAACCTGTTTTTCTCGGATTCAGTAATGGCGTTTATCTGAATACTTGAATTATTTATGCTTTTGTTGTTTATAGGTGAGATGTTTTTGTCGGTCGTCCACTCGAGCAGATAACGGGCTTAAGTACAGGCCGGGTCCTGTTTCAAAATGTACCAGCTACATGACAATGGATTGTACCTATCAAAGTGAAAGTGGAGCCGTGTCTCGGTGTTCCAATAAGACAATACAGAAACATAATCTAATGAAATATAAACTCATTTGATAGTGTTTGCAAAGACGATTAATATCTAGAAGACAGACAAAGGCCATACACAAAATCGTAACCCTAAAAAATAGCCTGAAAACTCTAAAACATCAATTTTATCCAAGAAATTTCAATTACTTTCTAGTTAAAAATGTTTAAATATTGAATATTGTTGCTACCTACTACTAAGTATTGAAATTTCTTGGATAAAATTGATGTTTTAGAGTTTTCAGGCTATCTGGTACTGCGGGATAGGGTTACGATTATGTGTATGGCCATTGTCTGTCTTCTAGATATTAATCGTCTTTGGTGTTTGAGATTGGCAAAGGATTGAGCTTCGCCCGCCCCGCCCCGCCCCGTCCCGCGACGCAACACTTCGTTAGCCCACATTACTCTGAGTGAGTGCTTCCGACGGATTGTGGGACTACGAGTACGTACTCGCAATGAATTTATTCAATTTACAAACAAACAGACGTCCGTAGACAGAAAAGTGAATAATGGATATGGAAATGGATTGGATAAGAATTGTTTGTTGTGGTTAAAGTTATCCTGTTTAGTACATTTTTAAATTACATTGTGACTATTTTAAAACTACCCTCAGACAGTATGAGTGTTGCAGACGGCCGGCAGGGGGCGCGGCTCGCATGGCCGCGCTCGACGCCGACTCGTCGCACTCGAAGCCCGTATTATTTTATGCAAATGCGAGTACCCTCAAACTTCGAAATTTGTCCAAACAGATTGTTTTCGGCGAAATTCAATTGGAATTTATCTCCCGCATCTCGCGTAATGAAAGGGGCTTAATACGGTATCGGTAAACATTAGCATAAAGTATTCGCAAAAATTGCGTTCCGGGGTGCGGGCGAGGTGAGGAATCTTAATATAACCCCCGCGCCCCGCCCCCCGCGGCGGCTCCGCGCGAGCACTCGGGAGCGGACGATTATGTGCAATTTCGTCAACGGGTTTTGAATGTCGGGACGTGACATTTATCATGAATATGCCATATAACATAACACGAGTTCATAGCTTTTACCGCTAATGCGAGGCTTGAGAGGCTCCGTGAGCCCATTAGAGGCACCGGGCGGCGGGGAGCGGGCGGCGGGAAGCGGGCGCCCGCGCGGCTCATTCAGCGCGCCCATTCATGGAGCCGCTTACATTTTCATCGATTATGTAAATATATCTTACGAGGAACATAAAATGTTATTAAAATGTTTCCATCCCAACATGATCGTGCGCGCTCCATGAAGCTGACGACGCGCGTCTTCCTTCCCTGGTTGTTTGCGATGTCCCGCCGTACCGCGCTCGTAAATAAGGGTGCGCAATATCCTCCTGCAATTATCCACGAGCGAGTCAACTGCCGAGGGATGTCAACAGTTTAAGAAAATGTAAATGTATGGAAATCAGAAGTGGGATCTGTAACAATACGAGCGCAGACCTCGTAAATGCGAAGTTCCCTCCGTGGAGCGAACCCCTAACAGCCTACAACTTGTTCATCAACTCATTTAAATAGTTTTGCTAGTAATCAATGAAAAAGTCTTAACGCGATTTTTAACGACTTTTGTCATTTTTACTATCACATATTTTATGAAACGCAATAAAGCAGCTGGAAACAGAATGAAATCAAAACAGCTGTGTTCAGAGATTTAAAGCGTAGTGGGAGTTAAGTATTGTTAAAACTGTGTCATAGTGGAGAACGCGCTGTATTTATCACGCTGTAAAATGTTTAATTAGTAGCGTCGAGCGCGGCGCCGGCGGAGGATGTGGCCTCGTGTACAAGCTCCTCTACTCTATAAGCCAAAAACGATGCATCGTGACAATCAGCGCAGCTCAGAGGGCCTAGCCAACCGGCATTCGCTATGAAGCGATTCGATTTCTATCATCGCTACACCTTTGATTTGACATTTCTGATCGCTCGAGTTTTCGTCATCGAATGTCAATTCCTATACATTTTTTTTAGTTTCTAATCGAAATCGACTGTCGAAATGTAACATGGCTAGGGCCTCAGGTTTATATTGGTTAATCTACCGAATTCAGTATCCACCAACATAAGCTGACCCGCGATTATTGGAACGATGCTTCGTTTTCGGTTTGTAGAGTAGAAGACCTAAAGTTTCAATTTCGACTCTGGATCTGCTCGACAACATACAACCATCAACAGATGGTCTCTGCCTCACAGTTATTCTTAACTCCCTCACAATTCTCTAAGTTACTACAAAACAAGAATAACATTACAGACTTGTAAGTTTTCTTTCACGTGATTTTATTTAGATTATAACAGCTCTGGCTTTGCACGGCTTTTTGGACTGTTTTTCACTTTCGGCTTGTTTAACTATTCGCCACCAAACTTTACCGCTGCTGACCCACCGTACCACCGCCCATACTCCCAGTGGTACGGTAGGTAATTATTTTATAGGTTCACTCACTGGACTGGTCTGAAGATTGCCTGAAAATTTCGTCATTATCGATTAAGCTGTTTTAGAGTGTGTTTTAGAGACATGGAAAAGATATTTGCGCTCGAACTTACCCGCCGACCAAGTTGCTTGTATTTCTAACTTCATTGTCCTTCGTCTCCGCTGTGTTTGAGTGAGTTTAAGGCACTAGTCGACGGCGGGTGACGAGGGCCTTTGTTGAGGAGGAGGACACTCGAGGCGCCTCCGGCTGAAGCAGCTCATTTTGTAACGTTTCAGGTATATACTGGCAATGGAGAGGACACCACAGAATATAAAAAATACGATGTTGTTGGAAGACATCCTGTATACTGATAGCTCTAGACTTTTTGTTTTATTGCATGATCAGGCTCGAAATATGAATAATTTGAGCAGTGTTGGCTTGTGGGTTAGTGTTTGGTCTTTGGATCCGAATGTCATGGGTTCGTAACAAAGAGAATACGACAACAACCTTTGTTCAAATAAAGGACGTGCATCAATAAGTTTTACGTTTTGGGAAAATGACATTAATTTTGACACGAGTTCTGGTAAAGGATAGACCATAGAGAATGCAAGGCTAAGCCTCACACACATACTGTCATTTTTATCTCAGCAATGCAACAGGCATATTAGAGTTACGTTAAGTTAGGCCTAGATTGACGTTGCATAAATCATAAAGTATAGCAGTAAATATGTAAAGGTCTAAGAAATACAAACATGTTCCTACTTTCCATGTTTGTTGTGAATAACAAGGTTTATTACTTTACAAATTTTTTTTCAAAGTTTCCTGAACAAAACAACTCGAAAAAACATAAACAAAACTTGTCGGCCTAATCAGAGTCCGCGCGTTACGACTCCCAAATCAAACCACGACGTAAATGTTTTATAGAAATACTTTTGCATACTCGTATACTTTTATGTACATAAGTGTTAAATGTGTGTGTGTATATGTGTGTACTTCGGAACATAAACAGAGTTGACGGCAGTTGAGGCCCTTCGAGGTTTTACTGCGAATAAATTCCGAATATTAAATGGCTTCCCATAAATACTTTTTATTAAGTTATATTTTTTCTGGTCATATTAAAATGTGAAAGGCAAGTTGTTAAGATAAATTCGGTATTATTCGTTTTATTTGAACATTTTTAATATCTGTTATTAGTCGTGGAATTTATTTTAGAAGGTCTTTGCAAATAGCCTATTGAAATGCCTACTTTATTAACATCATCTACGCGATTCATCCACAAAATTGGAATATATTTCACTTAAAATATTATACTAATAAGCAGGCTTATTATACATTCAAGTCTCATAAATCATTTGCGAAGCGCGCGGTACGTCGCTACGTGGTTGGTACATTAATATTAGATCAAGTACCACTCGTGTACCACCTTAATTAATGTCATGTTACAAATCAGAGAATAATCCGGGAATCAGATCAAATACTACTTTAATCCAGTGTATCACGGTTTTAATTTGTCTGACAGCTGATTCGATTTGTTCTATCGTTCATCCTGAAGCGACTAACAAAAGACGTGGTTTGTAAACTGTGGAGTGTACTCGTAGGTACAGATCGAGCTAGAAATAACGTTTGTTCTTGCTTGCCCAAACACATTCATAGTTTGGGTATCAATGTTTTCCAAATAGGAATTTATCATTCAATTTATATATTTTTTTGTAAGCTTACATGAAATGTCTTATTATTGTAATGACTGTTGTTTTAATAAATTTAATTTCATTCATGTTCAGAGCTCTATATTCTCATGTATTTTAATGTAGCCTCTATTAGGCCTCTAGCTTTGTTATCGTGGAATGTAATACTTTGTATGAATCTCAAAAGTTTTTTTTTTATATTAATGTTTGAATGCTTATTTTTCTACCACGCCTCAATCGATTTGTATAATAAGATAACAATCAGAACTTGGAAGGTTAAAAGATTATTTCAAATGACACTCGCCTCAGGAAGCTAGTCTTGAAATATATGAGTAGTTTCAATAGTAGCTTTACAAGTGCATCCGTAGTTGAGTATTGTCACAGCCAAGTGTGAGCAGGGCCGGCTGGCGCGTCGCCAGGGTCTGAGCGCGAGTCGCAAAAAGTAGCGGACGCTGCTCGTGCCATTATGCATTCAGCGAGCGATGTCATGTGCTGCGAGGATTTGGGTACTGGCTGGATTGTATCATTTCTCAGATATACATATCACCAATCAAGTTGAAATAAGTTTAGGTAAGACGTAGGTAACCCATCTTCATCACACATAGAAATAGCTAAGAATTTGGTAAGAATTGGCCAATTTATTTTCCAATAGTTATGTTTGTTTTATCTTGTAAAACGTCCCCTCCAAACACGGAAGTCAGCAGTGAACGCGTAAAGCTGTAAACGAGTTCATACTACGAATTAATTCATAATTTTAGTGCCACCATAAAAGCCACATCCGAATCACGTCCCACTAAATCATAACGAAGCGACACGCACATAATTAAGCTCTTCAGTCGTGGAGACAGATTCAGTCTGCCTCAATTAATTACGTTTAAATGTATATCAGCTGATGAGAGAGAAGTGGCCATCGCTCGACTTATTTACTGGAGGTGTCACGAGACTGCAAGCCGACGCTCTAACTTCTGATGTAACAAGATCACTATAAATCAAATAGTTGATGTGAGTGGAATTATAGATATACGTTTCTACTTATAATCTAATAATACAAAACAAATAGCATACAGCGATAGTACCAACGCTCGATGCTGCTGGTTTTTCTGAAAGTTGACGATATAGAAACATTAGATCGTGGCGATATTTTATAGTGGAAGACGGATGTTTGCGGGTGGCGACTTGGTCCGCAATAAAACTGAGATATGGCGCGATGTCCCCCGGCGATATTAAACACCGGCTTGTACCGCCTTCTTCGGCACTTAATGCAGACCTAGATATTATGATGAAATGGAAGACAGCCAATACTTTAGACTAGGTCGATGCAGAAAGCAATATATCAATTGATGCTAAAAGAAAATGGTGGAAAACCTGCAAAGGCATCATAGCCGTTAGGTAGATTGTTTCTAGCAATCATAAAATCTTGTAAAATGCGTGTCAAGTGTGTAAATGGTAACCAGCCAGCGACAAACACTTAATTGAAAATCTAGTAGCCGCTACAAAAGTGCATTAAATCTGGGAGTTTATTCTATAAGAAAACGGTGAGTAGTGCTTTTGCAAGACAAGAAAGTTCTCCATACTTCAGCGTTAAAAAAGCAATTCTATTTGAGGATATCTCGGAGAGTCGTGAAGGAGCAATGCGAGCGCTTGCAGTCTGGGCGAGCGGGCACAGCCGCCTCGCGACGTGCGGACGAGATAGCGAGACGTTTACAAGGAAACCAGGAACCCTGTCTGCTTACTGTAAGGGACACCAGACAAAATTGATCCGTCGTCGATCGATGGCGGAATGGATTTGTCGACGTCGATTGATGGTTTCTACCACTCTTAAAACTATCGATTCACGACATTGTGCCATCAATCAATTGGTCTGGAAACCTTAGAACTCCTCAATATTATCTTTAATCAACTAGAAAAGAGCTGACCAGACTCTTAAAAAAGATTTTCATTAGCTCTTCAATTTTTAAACTAAAAACCTCATACCATTTTTTCGTTAGAGGTTTATAAAGTGGTATGATTTAGCCCAGCCTCGCTACATCGGCGCTCTCCGCGTGCTGTGTGACCGCAGCGTATTGTCGTATTCGCAGCATTCGGATGTTGACAGCACGTATTTAGCTCGCTTCTGAGAAATTACTCACGATGCTGTTAAAGGCATCTTATTGTGAAGCTCCTCTGTTTACTTAGGCTCTCTATTGTTTTGAATTAAAGTCTATTACTGGATTCTGAATTTAACGACGTTCATTATCACCCGTTTTAGTACAATACTTGGACTTACAGCTGGGAAAGTTGTTGGTTTCACCTTCTGATTTTAATTGTACGCTGAAAGAGCATTTTGCAATATGAAACGCTACAAATACTACGTCAGAAACCCATCTGTCTGTGATACATCTTAATGTGTCTGTGTTAGATTTTCTTCAAAATTTGTATAAAAGCCAATAAGAAACCTTACTTGAGTTGAACTGTTCTTCCCGCAACTTCTCACGGTAAATTACTTCATGTATTCACTATTATTCTATTAGCGTTAAAATAGCTGGCAGTTCCCGTTATTATTATAATTCAAATGAACTCTGTGAAGCGCGAGCTCGGGTCAACAACACAGTGCAACTCTGAGCTCTAAAGCCTTGTTACCTAAATAGCGTAAACCGTAGTGTTACAACCGTAAAATGAAACCTACCTAAGGTTCAAAATGAAAGTTGCTGTTAGTATTCATTTGGTCTCGTAAGAGCCTATGTTTGTTTTCTGAACACGCAGCCACTGCGCGTTTTTGTGTAGCACGTCACCTGCTAGTTTTCAGCGCGTTTTACAAAAGAAGCGAGTTATGGGTCACAGAGTCACAGCTTGCCGACTGAGTTCTGTTCGACGCGCCTTTGGATCGCGTTTGTCACAAACCGAACGCAAAAATACGCCGTGTACATAGGCTCTGTGTTTAACAATGCAGTAAGTAGTAGAACTAGCTTGTAGTATTAGATCATTGCGTAGCCAGCGCCCTAGAACAGGCAACCGATAGGATCTGACCGGTCACAGATCGGCAACAGTTAGTGGGGCGGAGACGGTTATCTTGACGGGTGCGAGTCGTGACTCATGCCGATGTAAATGAGGACGAGATGCAATCGGACTAATTAGTGTCGCCTAAAATGGAATCTGTTACAGTTGCGGAAATAACTACGCAAAGGGTTGTTTGTAATAAATCACTTGCCGCTGTGTATGTCCACTCTGCAGCATGTAGTGCGACAGTTTGCTTACCTGAAACAATAAACGTAATGGTTAGGCCAGTATAAGAATCATTTAAATTAAAAAAACACAAATTTGTTCCACAACACAAAACAATAAATTTAATGACTTATATTTATTTATTGTTAGATAACTCTAAGATTTCCTTAATAAACAAACTCTTGAAACATTAGCACGATGTAACAGACATAAAATACTGCAACAGTTAATATTGTTGTGACGTCAACTCGTAGAAAAACTTCTCAGTCGTCTCCATAATGAAATAGAACAGACACCGTCCATCCCCCGCGTCGCTGCAACAAATGTCGCCAATATCTCCACTCGTCTCCCCCTGCCCCCCCTCACCCCCGCATCCTACCCCCCCTTGCCCCGCTGTAATGAGTAAATACTTGTCCGCGAGGAATTTAATATACTTCGCTGGACAAGCGAGACTTCAGGAATTATTCTTAAGATGTTTTGTTTGTTCCCCTCGGCTCGCGTCGGAGATTGTGTTATTATTATACTCGCGTATATTATTTAGTGATTACGTACGTGGTTAGATCGTATGAGAATGTGGATCTTTAGCTGCATGCATTTAATAATGATATAAACATTTATATAAGGCTAAGAGATTTCTGGAATTGTTCAAAAGAATTAAATTTCAGCTCAGGTCATTGGATTTTACGCGATAGTTTTTACAATGCAATGTTTTTATGAATAATTTAATGTTCTTGCCGAATTGCTATTCGAGGACAATAATAAAATTAAAACGTTGTCACTATTTAGATAAGAAGACGCAGGTCTACTCTACATAGTAAAATAAAATAAAGTATAGCAAGCAACTATAATATTTACCTACAATCTATCACAGTCTCACGACTATAAAAACTCAGAGATGTTAGTTAATAACCGACTTTGAAAAAGGAGGTTCTTTAAAAATTAACAATCCTTTGTAAATGTCTATGAACCCCGACTATGATCCATTTAAAATGCTTGCGAGAACATGTTGCTATAATATTTATTCAATAAAATAATCCCGAAAAGCCCTAAAAATGTGTATTTAAAATGGCACAGCCGCAGCTGGGCTATGCGTTAATTTTGCACTTTATTGTCGTAGAATCAACAACAATAAAACGTACCTTTCGTAAAGCTTGTTATATCAGTCCGGCCTTAATCCGCGCCACCGTATTTATTTGCACACGAGCTTATCGACAAACAGAATCTACACTCCACTCTAATGGAGCAAGTAGAATGTTTGCCATCCCATGATTATGGTGTTTTCAAAATGTACGAGTGTCCAATAATGGGCTTGTCCTTGACTAGTCCGGGCACCTTTGTATAATCTTACATAATAATAATATGTAAGGAGGTGATGGTAAGATTTCAGCGAATGTCTGTTCTATCTGTTTTAAGACCAAATTAATCACTATCATAATTTAATGACCAAATGGCCAAAACTTTACAAGCTTGGTATATATGATTAATTTACTATCAAAATGGCTAACCTCTTCATCAATAAAAAAAATGTAGATTTTCGCCTAAACAATGTTAATTGAAAATAGCATCAGGTGTTTTAATTTTTAATAGTAGGTACTTTACTCAATTAATAAAATACTACAACTACAACTACAACCTCCACAACCAGAGATAATAATCAAGTTGTAATCGAAACGTGATGTAGCTTCATAAAAAATGTATGAAAAATTTAACTTCATACAACAACAAAAACTTTAAAACAGTGTAGTGTGGCCTCTGTTAGCGCTCACGTCTCCGCGCGTCGCATAATTGGACCGGCCGATTCGGTTTGAATAAAGATAACTGGCGGGTTTTATGGCCGTTTTCACGTTTTTTATACGCGTTTCATATTTTTATGTGCTTGGTATTGTTGCGTTTTCATTTCACATTTCCCGCGCAGCTTTCGCGAGCGGCCACGGTCATCTCGCATTTTTTAATGAACTGGGGATATTGGTTTGAGAGTGGATTTTCAGAACTATAATTGTACTTTTCTTTATACATTATATATTTTGTACAAGCTTCCGCCCGCAGCTTCGCTTGCGTGGTACTAACCCGATTAAGAAGTAGCCTATGTATTATTTCAGAGCAAATAAAACTAATAATAAAAGACAGGTACAGCTTTGCAACTTTGAGAATAGACTCTAAAGGCAATATTATGTTTTTAAGGAATCAAGGCTAATTTCACGATTGTAATATTCGAACTAAATAAATTTAATTTGAGTTTTGATTCGTTTGGACTCGATGTCAAATCGAAAACCCTTTGGTAGCGATCGGCAGTTGAAGCGGCCGCTAAAGGCGCGTGCACAAAGCGATCGACCCTCATCACGCGACAAAAAACTTTTTCAATTAGTTGACTGACCGCGCCCTCGCCGATCTCCGATGTCCCCTAGAGATGCCACCTTGCTTTTATCGAAACTACAACCTGATTATTGTATCGATAAGGTATAAATAACAAAAATAAATAGTACCTATAGAATGAAGTGAATGTGACAATGTGGTATACAATGTGGGTTTATCATTTTACGAAGTTTAGTATTCGAGCTAACAACAGCCTTTAATTAATTTTTTCAGTTTTGGCTATGAAACCTTAAGAAATGACGGAGGTTTTTCAAGTGTACTGTAAATTCCCTTAACAGATTTGGTCACTACGGGTTCATCAGCTAGTTACCTAAACATTATTTTTTTTATTGTTTTACTTATCGCTATTATTAAACTAGGTATGATATTTTCTTACTTAGGGAGCATCACAGATTTTTTGTTTTAAAGATATTTCATGATAACCGCTTTGACGACATTTTGTTGCCATCTTTTCTCACCTGAATGAAAAAACTATAATGTAATAACGTAGGTCCCACCTCTATTTGGTTTCAATCCACTTTTAGGCGGCAAATTAAATTAGTTCCAAACATCGGCGTACATCGGCACAGCTCGGGGTCCGTCGCTATTTGATCTACTAAAAGCATTTTAAACTTTTGCCTGCTTTGCGAAAATCCAGCGTTTTCTCGCGAATGTTTGGCGATTAGCTCAATCGGGGTAAGTAAGAGATATTCTTGATCATTTTATTTCATTCTATCAAACTGCAATCACCTTTGAAACGTCATGGACGACAGTCACTCGAAAATAATTTTGTTGAATATTTTTTGGCAACAATTATAGAAACACTACATACTAATCTATGTTCCGTAATATTTAGTTATTTACTCAATTGTATTACTTGGATGAATATAAAAGATCTTAAAGTGCATAGTAAAGCCATATATTATCGAAATGGGTTCATCTGGCCATCTTAAAGATAGCTATTGGCGCTTGCGTCTAATGTGGCTTAATGCGTCGTTTGTATGCGCGCGTGTGATCGCCGCCTAATAGATAAAACCGATTCTACACGACTTCGACTATTAAACTGTGCTATACTGGCTATACTCGCATTTAATTTAATCGATCTCAGACGTCTCGTACCCATTTATCTTTATTGATTTTACTTTAGAGATATTAGTGTGCCGTGAATTTGTTTTAATTCAATTTGAAAACAATAAGTACATAGAAAAACGATTGATATTTTAGCGTACGTGACGTTAATTTAATAACGTGACTTAATTTCATAACACCATGTTTTCGATACTTATACTGAAGTACTTATAATGAAGTTAGTTTTTGCAAAATACGGTATTTTGCAAAAACACATCAAATAAAGATCCATACCTAGCACAGTTTATGTACGAGTAGCCTACATAAAGAAGCAACTATTAGCTAACATTAAGGCATGTTTACGAGTACTGGTAGATTACAATCCATCACTCCAGCCGGTCCGTGCACCGTGTTATTACCGACATTACTTCGTCAAGTGTGGTCTTGCCCACAGATAAGGCTAGCAAGTGGGATGATGGACTAGAACCTCTGGGGGACACTTAGGCCTTCGGGCGAGACCTCCAACAAACGAACGTACATTCTTTTAGTAGTCAGTATTTCAGTCAGTGCTGTCCTTTTGTAAAGTAGAGTATCACCGAATATATCTGAACGGCTTTGTACCGACTACTCGAAAATAAGCGTAATTTTGCGAGTATTTCCCAAAGTTTTCTCTGTCTCTTGATTTTAATTTTGTGACATAAATGCTTACATACTTTAAACGTAGCTACACCACCTTTACATAAAATATAATAACCGTTTTCGAAACCCAGCGAAGTGATTGAATAAATCCAGTGCACATTATTAGCACAAGTTTGTTTCTGTACGCAAATTTTAGTGTTTTTATTCTCAGTTCAAAAAAACACGGTTTGTGGCTTAGCTTTCTTTTTGCATTCTATCTTCTTAAATATAGGTATAGTCAGCTCCACTGAGGAGCCAACGTCAAAGTCTAAGTCTAAATTTAATTATTCAATAAGAACTTTGAAATGTCACGTCCTTAAAACTAGGGAATTCTTTTGCCTGTTCCAAATGCGACACACATCCGAAAGAATCATTTATCCATCCATCCATCCATCCAGCTCAATTTTATGCAACCACTGCTATAAGCCTCCCTAAACTTGTAGGAACAAATAAAGACCAAAGACCTAGGTATTATTTCTTAGATTAGCACTAGTGCTAGGGGATCTGTTGACATAGCCGTGGAGTCGCGGTCGTTGAGGAGCAAACAGCGGAGCTAGACTAAACACCGAGGGCTGGATTAAGGAGGCGAAGTCATTCCGAATGCTTCAGAGTAAACACTGGCCGCAGATCGAAGGAACATTTACATACTGACAATGGAGACTTATGTAAATTAATAAATTAGCTTAATTTTCTAAAGTGAAAATACTTTCATTTGAGAGATTTTCTCAGTTCAAAAATAATAATAAAACCGTCGGAATCTGTTAATTGAATTCTGAATTGTGTGTCAGAGTACACGTATTAATATTTTTAGATCTTGTAGCAGTTTGTCCTGTCGCGAGAATCGACCTCACACTCAAGGTCAAGTCAGAAACTGTAACAGCCCTGTATCACCGAGGACATTAATCAACCACGCAACGTTAATTAATCAGCTAATCTAGTGTTATAGTAGTTCCATTACGCAGCCTAATTAAAAAATAAGGAAGAACAAGAATGCGAAGCTACACTGAAAATAAAATCCTACTATCCTATCCTACTAATAGGTGTAAGTTTGTGTGTGTAAGTGTGTTTGTTACTCTTTCACACTCAAACGGCTGGTAAAATTTGAATGAAAGGTACCAGGAATTGCTTACACCCTAGATAAAAAAAAAGACTTTTGCTCCCGGTATTCCCACGGGAACGGGAGCTATTCACCGCGGGTAACACCGCGGTAGCTAGTTGCATATAATATTAAAATCCAGAGGCTAAATCCTAGCCTGGTGCGCGGCGGCCGGCGCGTGCCGTTCGAGCGCTGATGGATGAGGTCGGCAGTACCTACTCTACTCATGTACATGCATTACATATTTCCACTGCACTACATGAGCAACATTTCTGGGTTACCAATAGTTTCTGAAAGCTGTGTTGGCAGACTGCAACTTGTTATTACAAAAACAACCTACTCTGCGAATTTAATAAGGTCGTATCGATATTAGTGCTCAAAGGTAACTAATTTTCTTAGAAAATATTCAAAAGCATTGTTGTCAAAAATAGATATTAATTTACTTCGTTCAAACGATAGACGATCAAAACTAAATAATGAGAAGAATTCAACAATATATCTATTTTCAGAGCTTTCTTCTAAATATCACGAAAAATGAGTTGCTTAAATGTTTATTTTAGCTTTCAAGTAAATAGAGTCGTTCCCGAAATCCCCATCCATTTCAGAGCATCAATAGAACAAAGCGTGAATAAAGCCTCGACCAGGCTTACCGGCTTACTGAGCCCATTTAGGTACCAGTAATCAGTCCTTCTCGAGGTCACCAGTTCAATGTCCTCACGAGGGGTGATCAAGAAGGAACTAGTCAAATCATAATAATGCTAAACTGAATTATTTTCAATAGGCCAGTAGAGATCTGTCACGGGAATGCATGTGTATGTATGTGTATTGTGTATGTTTGAACATATACCACTCTTGGGCAATTGTTTGCGTCCTGTAACAAGACATTTAAACAAAAGAGCTATCAAGTCCTATTCGCGCACATTATCGTCAAGCATAAGCCATGATGAATGCTTTTAGATGGCCTAAAACTCCGTCACCAGAGTAGGTCACTTGCTCATCTATCTTACTTTTAGCGAAATACGAAGTTCATCCAAATAGCGAGGTTTGCCGTCAACAGATACGTCATACACGTGCACTTTACGCCTTAAATTAGATTTTTGAAACACCTAAACTTTATAATTATGTGCTTCTATTCTACAACACTGCTTATAGCAACGGGCAAGTGAAATAAATCACAACAACCGTCAGCTCTCTTCGCAGTGAGCGATCAGTTTCCGCGGACGAATGGCGGCGTGTCTGCGAACTTCGCGCTAATCATTTACAATTCCATTACTACTGCGCTCCACTGCTGCAGATGTGTTGGATCGCAGATACTAACTTCGTTTGTTGCACTTTGAACTAACTGCTTTTTGTAGCTATAGTACGTAGAAAATGTATTGTTTTATTTTTTTACTAGGTACGACTAATTTAGAACATATTTAAACTTGACTCTTTTCCACGTTGGCATACGGTTGTCCCGATATTATAAAAATATGTGTACAAGTCATCAAAATTTAAAATATAGGTAATGCTGTTTAGTTTTTAAAAACATAATAATTTACAAAGATTTTTAGACCGGGTCACAGATCAAGACAAACTACGGAGGCAACTTTGACTCATCCTCGATAGCCAACTGTTTGCTACAAAATTTGGACATAAAATGAACTAATTCCTTAAAACAAAGTGAAGGTTTACCATCTTCCACTGAAAGAAACATCGGAATCGATTAGCTGAGCCAATAAGCCGGTGATGTACGACGCGCCTCGACGCAATCTATCGCAATGAATTACCTAAAGCTAGGCGTCGCGATAACGCAAACGAATCGACTAATACATCAAATTGCTGGCAAAGGGTCTAATGCGGCCTAAGATATTGTGCTCAATAAATATGCGCGATACAGTGCTCCGAAAATATGTTTCAGTATTAAATAATTTGAGCGAACGTGTACGTTTGTATTTCTTCTCGCTTTCTTGCGTTGGTTGTAGGTAGGAGTATTTTACAGTGTAAAAGTATATTATGTCACTGTAAAATTGTAAATACTGATAAATTATAATCCATGGAAATTAAATCCGCGTAAACTGTCGAAAAAATTAGATATGTAACATAATGCTCAAATTGTTCATCTCGATTCTGTTAAAGTCACTGTTTTTCTGGTGGTTATAAAACAAAAACCTAATAACCCACTGTCTATCCATCTCGGTTCTGTCACACTCAGGGTAGAAAGATTATAAAATTAAAAAAATTGTAAGCAGAATAATTGAGTGAAGCCATCACACCCGGTAGTAGCTTGTTAGTCAAATCTCTAGTCTTAGGTTCTGACATGAAATGAGGCTAAGCCTAATTTGCGTGATCCTTGTGTGTGGTCCTAGCTTTAACTCAGGGTGTATCAAGGGTTTAACCATAAGGTAATAACATTCCAGTCAGAAATGCATCCACATAACTATAATGTACCTACTCATCATCAATTTACTATGTACCGTCTAATTAGCTAGAAAGGGTAAAATGTAGCTATACGCTGTTGATTATTATGTTGTACTTGTAGAGAAAATGTAGAGTAATGTCATCTTAATTACTAGGTACTTAATTACTTATCAATCATTTTAGGTAATTAAATTCTTGAACAGATTTTTCTTATAAGCAGTTTTCAGTTTTACGAACTGTTCCTCATAATATCAGGGCAATAACGTTGATTCTTCTGTTGTGATTCCTTTTATATCCAATTGCAAAATGTATATTTATTTATTTATTTATTTATTAAGTTACACCAACAAAGTAAGCACCATAACATTTACAAAAATTAAAACACATATACAAGTAAAGTGCCACCTCAATTATAGGCGTAAACAACATGCTTCAACAACAAATTTAAAAAAATACATTAATATTTAAAAAAAATAATAACAAATAAATAGTTCTATTGTTCAGTTAAATACAACATTAAATTGAATTAAAAAACAATACATTAAAACATACAATTAATTAAGCAAGATGAGGTTAAAAAAAATAAAAATAAAAATAAGAAAATAATGTGGTTTATAAAATTTCAAATAAATTATTAAAATGTAAGTCCAATATATTTTTTAAAAGAATGAATACTATTTGAAAAAATGTCAATTTCACAAGGAACAAGATTGGTATCATTATTATTATCCAATTTTAATTTTAATTTAGGTCTGAGAACAACAACATTGTGAATAACATTGTAATTCCTAGTTATTCTATATAAAGGAACCCCGAGCATAGCTACGGAACTGTAGAGTAGTTGCATGTAGGATCGACACGTGGTGTTAGAAGCCCTTGCCTGGGTAAGTGCAAAATCTCGCCTTAGGATATAGTGAAACCGAAGCACAGTCATGTAGAGTAGCTCAGATACAGAGGATCAGACTCAGATACGTAGCAACATATGTGGTGAAACGTGGGCCTTTTTTCATATGCATACGGTCCGCAAACGAAAAGGGACCTACATCTACAGTCCTTGTCATATGTGTACGGTCAAAGCACAGTCTTCAGCATGGTTTCCGCGTCAAAAACATATTTATAGTGGACGGGCGATACGACGGCACTGTTCCATGACTTGTGACAGCTATCATTTAATTATTCTCGGCGACCGTGCCATAACCCTTTCCATATGAAAAGACCCGTAGACGTGTGACGTAGAGTAGGCAATAGATAGAAGTAGATTATAATAATATGATATAGAGAAGGCAGTAGATACAGTAGGTACACATATACGTGTAGACCGCAGCTGATTAGGCGTGTGTCGTGTGCGCTACATATTTGCAATACACACGGCTCGTCAAACCATTAGCTATGCGAGCGCCGGCTTGGGGCCAGCAAAATGACGATAAAACTAGTAAAATTATCACATTTGACAAATACATTGTGATAAACTATCTTGGTTTAATAATACAATACAATTATCAGTGGAATGTAAATTGAAATGAGTGAAAATAAATTTATTTTCCAACAATTATTTAATAGTTTTATTCGTTCCAATTCAATATGTCACAGTTTATGAGTTCAACAATAAATCAAAAGAACGCATACGAAAAATATGATATAATCAAACTTAACTTCAGACCATAAAAATATTTCATTTGCATTGCATTGAAAATTGCAACATATTTTATAACAGAATTTTATAATTTTCGCACTTCATTTATATTCAAGAACATAATGGCGTGGCCACACGCGCCGGTCAGGTGTCGACCGGACAGTCCGTAATGGCGACAAATTGAGCATCCGTCCGCCGACTAATCCCCGCCGCCCAGTGCGGGGCCGCCCCGCTGGAATCGAGGAGCCGGCTTACCAATAACATGCGATGCGAACATACTAAGCTGAATGCTGAACTAAATAATCTTCACAAAATGCATGTAAATGCACCCGTGAGATTGGTAGTCGTCTCTGGTATTGAAGTTAGTAGCAAAACTTTTGGATTTATAAATCTGACAATAAATGCTGCTGCCTGGCCTTTAAAAGCAGTTTAAACTTCAAACATGGTAACAAAATGCCTAACCCAGTGCAATTTGAATAATTTATACTTGATGCAATTACGCGCGGAGTGCAGCCCTCGTGACAAACTGTCCGGCCCTTACTTACATTAGTGCGCTGTCAGGTGACGCCGTGTGACGAGACCGACGCGGCGATGCGAGCGTATTAGTCGATCGAGTGTGTGTGAACCAAAACCATCATAATGTGGCCATCCCTTAATCTTTAACCAAAAAAAGTTATTTTGTTTTATGGAACCACTTAAAACAATTAAAAAAATAAGCTTAATTTAAAATCCTAATGAGTATCAATCGTGCACTATTATGATTCAATTTGTCGTAATGGCCGTTCCACCAAAACTGTAATAAAGCTGGTAATTTGATTCATAATGCGCTGTTACAGCTTAATTACGTAATTGTTACGTTTATGAAACCCTATAATTTGGACGGTTTATCAAACACCCTGTTATTTTCCGTGCGGATGTATCGTAAACATAATGGACGATAATTAGGCAAAGAATATCGTGCCTCTACCGGTATTCATTGTACCTGTTTGATCCGATTTGAAATAAATTTTATGAAGGGAGTGGGAAAAGACCCAAATATTTAATTTTTTGTGTTCATGTTTTCATAGAATCAGGCGAGGGTGATTGAGCTGCTATTAAATATGAAAGAAGCTATTATTATTTTAATAAAGCTATTTTGAGTTGAACCTCTTCATTATTGTGATAGTTTTTCAAATTCACATGAAGTTATCGAAGGTTACCAACTTTTACGAAACTAATAGCTTTATGTGATCTAATCTGGACCTGTTGTGATGAGCATTCGTCATTTATGAGGCATCTGAATTCGATTTTATGTTATTAGAATCAATAAACACAAGTAATTATTTTTTAATTTTTTTTCTTATATTTAGATAACAAACTTATTCTTAGCAGATCAAAATTAAGTAACGAAGCGCTCGTGGCGAAGCTTGTTAAGACGTTCTTGATCGATGCAACGTTCTGAGCGGTCACAACTTGGATGGGTGACCGCAAGTGGCATTTGTATTTGAGCGCTTCCGTTAAATTGTCGGTCCCGGCTTTTAAAGTCGTTAAGCCATGACGGAGGCCTTAAGGCGGCCTAAAAACTCCGTCACCAGAGTTGGGCACTTGCTCATACGAACTTACTTTAGTAAAGTTTAAAAAACGTTTTACTAAAGTAGATAAAGGCGTTAATCGCAATAAACCCCTTCGTTTAAATTATTCTGGTACCACCTAAGTACTTTTTAATGTTCAAAACTTTAGCAAACAAAAACACGAATAGGTCACAGTAAGCAATGGAAACTTTAAAATGAACTCCACAAAACATCGTTTAATAATCTCGGTCGCGAAATAAGCGGCGGTCGTTTATCATTAGCTCGAGTTCCATTAACCCTCTATTTCATAAATCACAAATAAACTACTTGAAAGTCGAACTATGCGACCCACACCGTAGACAAGTGACATCGAGGAACACGAAACGAAAGCGAAACCACACTGCAATCCCCACGAAACATCACAATTATTGCTCGATCTACTACAACGATGCCTTCGATTACGTTTTGTCTACGAGTGTTGTTTCTAGATACCAAGTTATTGCTGACTGAGTAGTAGAAGTAACTCTTTGATAATCTGTGGTAATACAGAGGCTTTCCTCGGTGTCGACTCATCACCCTCTGCTTTAAGCGCCATCGGCAGTCGGGTGAATGTGAGCTTTAGTGACGAAAGCTTCGGATTGGACGAGTTGCTTAGTGTGAGGAGGATGAGAAGTTTGTTTTCTTGGACATTCCACACAGCGTCATCTAGTCCCAAGCTAAGCAACTTAATGCTTGTGTTATGGTAACCAAATGACTGATATACTTCTTAGATATATATTTTTTTGTAAATACATACATATTATAGATAGAAAAACATCCAGACCCAGAACAAATATCTGTAGAAAATACAAACATTAGTCCCGCGGCAGGAATCGAACCCGCAACCTCCGTATCTCAGTCGGGCCTTCACCCAACTGCGCCACAGAGGTTTGGCAGCAGTGTGACAGCATAGGTAAGAAAAGGTAAAGTATTTAATTTTACGTATAAAACAACGATAAATAGAAGGGTTTGTCCACAGAATGTAAATGGTATGATAACAAGGAACAGGGGATCTAAGCGCGCTGTGAACTGAGCGCCGATTACGGCAATAAATATGAATTGTTACGTCTGTTTGTTTGTTGTTTGGAAAACTGTGTTTATAATTATACAGACGGCCATTTTGTTATTATAATGAGAGTAATGCGTAACATCTGTTGTCATGTATCAAACGTAATTATTTTGCTATGGAATGTAATATCTCACTTTTATTTTTCCGGACTGCGTTGAAATGGTAAAAAAATCTAATGTGTAACCAAAAAAGGTTAACTCATTTTTCCGAATGGAATGAGTTAAACAATAAAAATATGAGCGGGTTAAGAAAAAAAGTTAACAATACTTAAAAAATAAAATCATTGCATTCAGATGAATCTATAAAGTTTATTATAAATATTTACTCACAAAACGACGATTATAAAAAAAAACTAGAATAAAAAAAATAGGTATGTAGTACGTACTCTACTATTTTACGTGCTTTAGTACTATAGATAGGTATTTCCATTGTTATTCTGGGTTTCTTCTGGGTGTTCTGGCTCAGCTGAGAGGTTTTTCCTCTTACCGCAGTAGGTGTATAAGTGCGTATCTGCGGGCTCCTAACGTACAATTTGCCGCTCCACCAACCGCGCCCGACTCCCCCTGTTATTTCTCCAAGACACAAAGTAATCTTTCGATTGTCATCTTTCGCAAAATGCTTTTTAAGCTGTTATTTGCATTTTTAATACTGTTTGAATCGTGTTTTCCAAAGTTTCAGAGGGGATGGCTTTGAATAATTATTGAGAAAAGTCAGCTTTGGATATAAAAAGATGATTAAAAGCCAAATGATTTTAAGCTCTTTTGTAAAACAAAGTCGTTTCCCGATGTTTCAAAACAGGTTCTTACCTCTAACCTACAATTGTTGGAATTTATCATAATTTTTTAATTGTATTTATTTTATTATTTTCAAAATAATTATGCAAGTATTTTTATTTATGTTTGTGAGAGAAACAAATAAGAAATTTGAATTTGAATGATGTCTGTAAGGTTAGATCTTTTTAATTACGCAACGGATTTGAACGCGGTAATCCAAGAGGAAGGTGTATATTGTTATGTATGTAGGTATATGTATAATACATACATATTGTAAAAGAACAAAACAGCCGTGCGAAGTCGGAGCGGCTCGCTTGTAATTATATAGCTTTATATTGACTTATACTCAGATTTCAAAGAAACACATTTATCTTTGCTTATAACCATTGGTTATGTTTAGTTTAAAATCATTATAAGCTAAGTGGTTTCCATTGTGACTGATTTAAATCATGATAATTGAATCGAATTAGGTGCAGTCAAATTGCATTTGCCAATTCAATTGAATTCGCGGGAATGTCTTGTGGTGAAACTGAGCTCACTCCAGTTCACCAACACTTATCCGATAGTTATTATAACCACCTATTTTAACTTTTACCTGCAGTATTTGAACTCGGAGTATAAACTACAGTTTCGTGTAACTGGTGGTGAATGGTAATCCTAGTATTAATCTGATAAATATCTGCATTGAAACGCGTTAGCTCATAAATTGCGTAGCACAGAGCTCGGCGGCTAATCTGAGAGGTACAAATGAAACGCCGTCGACCTCTCGCCCCGCGCCGGTCTAAGCCTCCTCGATACCTCCACTGTTAATAAAGTCAGGGATTAGCACTAACCAGAGCTTAATATACGGTGGGAATATACAAGTCGAACAATCATT
Organism: Xanthorhoe designata; assembly: GCA_963582015.1. Taxonomy (NCBI): domain Eukaryota; kingdom Metazoa; phylum Arthropoda; class Insecta; order Lepidoptera; family Geometridae; genus Xanthorhoe; species Xanthorhoe designata. The sequence goes on along the minus strand of OY757040.1, from coordinate 12,701,092 downwards.
TTATTGCTCAATATTGTAGGTGCAGTTGGTGCCAAGACGAACCATTGATTACACCTTTCACATGGTCATTATTTATGTCACTTATTTAAAGATCAGTGCATAGCGGGAACCGAGCGTACCGAAACTAACCGATTCTTTCAAAGATATACCCTATTGCAGTGCTTCCGTGTATGAAAAATATAATTTGAGAATTAAAAAGCTTGGCAGTTACCAAGAGTATCTTAAAATGTAATTTGGATCAAAATTCAGCGATAATAAAACTGCTTAACTGTTTCAAAACGAGTTTTGTTAAGTAAATGCATCCTCTCAAACACCTAAACTAAAAACTCGGTTTAATGGTTCTTCATAAACCTCAATACATTTAAAAAAGCATTTGGTCTAGCAAACCGCAATTACTATAAAAAGTGGGAGCCGTATAAAAATGGTACAATAAGGAATGCACGTGCGAGGCGTAAAACTGCCGGCGGCCGGAGGTAAAACTTCTCCTTTATTTAACTTTCATGCGCGCCGCAGTGCGATCAATGCAGTGGGATTCGTTCTTTACACTGCACAATTATTGTTGTGTGGCTGTACACCACTATTTTGTGACTACCCAAAAAAATTAAGGACAGTTGCAGCAGATGCTACTAGTGATAATGGCACTGTCAGAACATTTTACAGTGTTGGTGTAGGGAGTCGCGTTGGAACAGGCATTAGAATCACCTAGCATGTAAAACGAAACTTAAGTGATCCTTGAGGTCCTACAAGAATAAATGATTTTTCTTTCTTTCTTTCTTACAATTTATCTATCACAAAGTTATCAAGGTTTGTTTTTCGTAATGAAATAGTGGTGTATATTTTACAACAAAAACCATACGTAAATGAACAACAAACAATACACTTCAAATATCTTATCGTAAAAGTCAGTACATTTAGTAAAAAAAAAACTGCATAGCAAAGAAAATATAACCACTTCGTTTACTGCATAGTTGAAGAAAATCAATTATCGACCTCTTCTAATTTACAGTGAAACTAAGTTATTTTTGTTTTTAAAGTTCAAATATTATACGGACACTGACATACACCAACGAATTGTCCATGATAGAATAACTCTTATACCAATATAATATTTTGCTTGAGAAAACTCAAGCTATTAATGTTTAAACCAAACAGTTGTTCGTAGAGCACAGAACTCATTAGTTCAAGCTATACAGACATTACTATTTCCCACTAATATTATAAACGCCAAAGTTTGTATGGACGTATGTTTGTTACACTATTACGCAATAAATACAGAACGGATTAGGCTAAAACTTGGAACACAAATAGCTTATAACCTGTGCCCTGGAATAACACATAAGCCGCTTTCTATTCAGGTAAATACCATGTAGATGAAGCTGTGTGCAGAAGCTTGAATTATATAAATCTACTCGTTAAAAAGTCTTCCTACTGTTAATACCCCGCTGTGCGCCCATAGCCCGGCATGTGCCGCCGCAACGCATTGCAGTGTCGCACTGCGTCTTCGAACCGCGACTCTCTGCGTTGTTGCTCTCTAGTGATCTATCCTGTCTGAATTACGCACTGAATATTAACCAACGTTTACAGACTTATCTTTACTTTAGGTGTAGGGAGTCGCGTTGGAACAGGCATTAGAATCACCTAGCATGTAAAACGAAACTTAAGTGATCCTTGAGGTCCTACAAGAATAAATGATTTTTCTTTCTTTCTTTCTTTCTTTATGATTTGCATGAATACATAGAGCCGTAAATGAAGAATGTTCACCAAAGCATGTGCAGTTATCGTCTTACATGCAAGGAATGACAATTTATTTACAGAAACTTGCTCATACGAACGAGTCGAGTCGAGTACAGAAACTTAACTACTACATATTTACACAACTGTAAAAAATACAATTAGAACCAGTTGAGCCACCTAAGGATCGTTACAAACGATCTATAGGTAGTTCAACTGGTCCAATCCACTGCCAGACGGAATGTGCACAGTTATCTATTGTGAAAAACGTTAACAAAATGTTCGAAAGTTTGCACGCACTGATCGGGATGACGTCGGTATAGGTAATAGTTATGTCACAGTTTTGAAAGAAAGAAAGAAAGAAAGAAAAATCATTTATTCTTGTAGGACCTCAAGGATCACTTAAGTTTCGTTTTACATGCTAGGTGATTCTAATGCCTGTTCCAACGCGACTCCCTACACCAGGGGAAAAGTGTATAGACAGATATAAGTATTATGGTAACGGTAGTTACTGGCTACGTCCAAATATGGCACGTATGATCGGTGAAGATAAACGAAATAAAACATCAATACATAGAATACATATACATCGGATAGATACAAAATTCTGAAGACTTATTAAAATTGTATATTTCTTTAGTGTATTGCAAAGACGATTAAGGAATGATTGAAAATGGTTAGTTATTTTGAAATCTATGGTAATATGAATAAGAGTATGATTCAAACACGTGATGAATGAAGCGCGCGGTATGTCCGCGCCTGCATCATTTGTCTACGAATTGGGCGACACGTCGGGACATTAATATTGCATGTATGTGCAGGAAACACCTATGTAGCTTCTCGCAGGATTCATTAATCTGGCTAAATATAATTAATACTTGCAACAGGTAATGTTCATTAAAAGTCAAAATATCAGTGAGCTTAAAACTCTAACTGTTTACAAAGTTATTTCGCTTCGAATAAGCCGTAGAACCAACCAATACACCAAAGACGATTAATATCTAGAAGACAGACAAAGGCCATACACAAAATCGTAACCCTAAAAAATAGCCTGAAAACTCTAAAACATAAATTTTATCCAAGAAATTTCAATTACTTTCTAGTTAAAAATGTTTAAATATTGAATATTGTTGCTACCTACTACTATTAAGTATTGACATTTCTTGGATAAAATTGATGTTTTAAAGTTTTCAGGCTATCTGGTACTGCGGGATCGGGTTACGATTTTGTGTATGGCCTTTGTCTGTCTTCTAGATATTAAGGCTAACAAAAATTCCACTAGCTCACGTACGACCTTAATCCTTTCTTTGCATATTTTTTGAACTATTATAATCTTCTAATAATAGACTCATTATTTATTATTTGTAATGTAGAATATTATTGTAATCAAAATGTTGTTGAATAAACATTTTTTTCTGTCACCATTATTGTATAGAGATAGGGTATCTTGACTTGGATAAAATTGGAAATAAAATCAGTAATTTACCCAGTGCACTCAATATTTTATCCCGAACACACGTCGAAAGCATCACCTGGCGCTCCTCCAAGCGCCGCGGCTTCGAACCCGCGACCCACGCGAGCGACAATATAGTCACTCTATTATTGATTATTTTGTATTGATATTTTATCAGAACTATACAATTATGATTGACTATTTTGAGTAGAATTACATTGTTATGTATAATCCATGTTACATTTCAACAATCGCTTTAGAATAGTAACAAAAAAAAAAGTATATAGAATAATCTTTCGATGACGAAAATTCGGGCAATTCATAATGACTTGACTTGTAAAATCAACGGAATAGCGATGAAAGACAGAAAATATAAACGTAACGTTTGTCACTTGGCTACAGGCTCTGGAGTGACAACTTAACATGCCTATCACCATTATCTACAGTGCCCTCCGAATATTACATACGCACCAAAGTTTACAGTAAGTGTGCGTTGAAACTCTCCTCAAATTTTGCATATCCCAGTCAGTTTACAATGTGATGTGTGTGTGTGAGACTTATAAATGTTTCTTCGGAAACAACTTCATTGTTAAAAGTCGCAGAGCTCGGTCGCGTTTCTCAAAACTCTGCTTATTGTCCGGCCTCACAAGCTGGTGATTTATCACAAAACGAGCAAAACGACGCACAACGCGCAGACAGAAAATGAACAGTTCAGCGCGATTTGAAGTTCAGGCTTTTATTAGATTAGCAGTAACTTAGCTTTGCAATAAATTATTCTAAAAGAAAACAAGACCGACTCGGGTAAGAAAATAGAGGAAGTGAAGCTTGCGTTATTTATTCTACTTAGAGAAAGATCAAATGTTGTGAAAACTGAGATACTCGCTTGGCTCTGGATCTTTCTTGTTCAAGATTTTAATATTGAACAGAGTTGAGTATTTAAAGATAAACTTTAGAGAGAGAAAAGAGGAGAGAGAATTTTATCTAAGCAAATCATTTAGTTAGGACACTTTGTTCTCGTAGGGGCAGAGGCCTGAGTGACACGGATTTCTTCTGCTGCGATCCTGAGATGCATACGAGTTTATGATCAATTGATCAACTGTATTCCCAAGATACAATCTGCGATACAATCTGCTCCAGCTGATAATGATGGGCAAAATACCTGGCAGAAGAGGGGTTGGAAGACGTAGAACATCATGGCTTCGCAACATCAGAGAGTGGACAGGAGTTAAGAGAGTAGAAGATCTGTTTAGGCTAGCACTAGACAAAGAAAAATTTAGCAAGATGACAGCTAACCTTCAGTAATGGAGAGGCACTGAAAGAAGAAGATTCCCAAGATGCGGTACATAATACTTTCAGATCTATAGGGTTTCAAGGTCCTTTGACGACGTCTGAGGGGTAGTCAGGTATATCCATGTATAGGGAGTCGCGTTAGAACAGGCATTAGAATCACTAATGCCTGTTAAAAGCTAAGATAAAGTTCGTACAAAAGCCGTGTTGGTCAAGTGGATTAGTACCTCGACTTTCGATTCGAACGAAGGTCATGGGTTCGAATCCGGCCGTGCATCAATGAACTTTTCGCATCGAAAAATTTATATGCGCTTTAACACGAGCTTATAACGGCGAACGAAAACATCGTGAGGAAACCAGTTAGCTCTCTAATAGCGTCGATGGGCTTGCAACTTGTCACGTATGGAAAGTTAACTTCTGCAAAAAGTGATCTAAAAATTGCCTAATGATCTGAAAAAACTGTCTACCGCTACCGGGATACAGTCGTGATCATATTTCATTTCATTTCATAAAGTTCGTAGCCATGGTCCGTGCTGTTGTCAATACCCGAGGCGAGGCGGAGGTCGCGATGCAGCTGCAGCCGACCCTGACCCACTTCTCACAGGAGCAAGGTCAGACCTTCCGTCCGAGAACTCGGAAGCGACAATAAAGTGCCAGATATGGTGGTGCTACTAATATTGTTGATTAGTTTGTTTGAAGCTATCACCGTTGTAAGTTGAACCACGGTATTGATAAGGATCAAATAATTACAAGTAGATTCCTACCTACAACCTACCTACCTTCTTACCTACGTTATGTAAGTATTCAAATAAGTGTTAACTCATACTGTCTCAGTATAATAATATATTCGGTTCATTTCCACTATTTAAAGAAACAAAGTTATATCCCGGAGTATTGTATTTCTTTATTTGTATGAAAAGTACCTAATGCTTGTAGACAAAAGAAACTAAAGGTTTATTCCGAACATATTGAAAGCTCTTTACATAAATTATTTTCATTTATGCGTTAAGCTGTAAAGGTTAATAGAGACAAAGTTTACCGATATTGTGAGTAATGATTCAAACAGCTACTAAACATTGCAATCACGTTGCAATAAGCATCGCGTTTGATTATTATTTATTTCCGTGTGGGCCGATAATATACATTGTCGTATTAGCGCATGCGCAAGCAACATTACTCCTCCGGCTTGTTACCTGTCTTGTTTAATCCCAATAGCAAATCTATATGCGATTAGCACTGAGAGCGGAATGAATTACTGTAAATTATTGCATCGCTAAACTCTACGCTGTTCGTCGAGACGCCATTACTCAGCACGGTCCTAAATGAGACATTCTTATTTCAAACGGTTATAAATTTAAAAGGTACTTAGAATTCAGAGAAGCATTAACACTAACAAAGGTAAAACGACGAAATTAATCAGCGCCATATACTCAAATGTATTATGTGACCTTAAGAAAAAGAAGAGGAATGCAATGCGCAATGAAACGGACATTACGGACAGCCGTAAAAATTTAAAACGATTTACAAAAAAAGAACAAACACGAAACAAGTTAAAAAGATTTGCGTGAGCGATGAGCTCGAAACGTTCGGTGATGTAGAACCGCGACGCACCAGCCATTACTCTCCCGGATGTCCTCCGAAATTATTCACAACCAAAACAGAGAGCGCTCCAACCGCTTCGACCAAAACGAATCAATTAATTTCAAAGCGAGCGCCGATATTTTGGAGCGATAAACAAGATAAAAGATGTTAAATGTGTCGGAGAAGATTTGTGTTACTAAAAGAACAAAACTTCTATTGTCGAGCTTTTTATAAATAAGGTTACTTTTAGATTCAAAACATTTTATCCTGATAGAAAAGCAAAACAAACAACCACCACCAGATAGATGATAAGCATTCGAAAGCAGATAGTGAAATCTGCAAACAATACCAGCGCACAATCATGTAATACATTTGCAGACCTGATTAAACCAAACGTCCAATCGCTGGAGTGCGGCACACCAGCAAATCACGGTGCAACGAGAGCACTGGCGCCAGTGCTCGCGCCAGTGCTCTGCCGAGTAGATGGCGAGCGCATCGGAAGCGCGCAATAACGGGATTGCACATTTCCGCCGGCTGGCGTCGCACTTCATGAATCCGAAATGTAGTCAATAATCACCGATACAGGCTTGTATTTATTGGACGACGCCTCCATACTCGAACACACGAAGGAACTGTAATTTACAGTTTAGCAGCTGAAGATTTCGCTGCAGCAGTCTCGTTTTCAGAATTGATGATGCAATATTCAGTTGCTTTTGCATTTTGCCAAGATTTTTTGCGTACATTTCTGTAAAGAATCTGGTTTATATAAATAAGGAGTGTCGGAGTATTGTTAACGAAACAACTGAGTTGTGAAATGGAAAGAGACAGAACAAACAAGGGTCCCGGAGTCACCAGGAGCCAGTCACCGAGTAATGCGAAGGTTTATTTGCAGTGGAATGATCGCAACGAGCGGATGAGAGGAAACAGGGATATTATTTAATTAGTCAGCGTGAGGAGACGCAGCCGCGACCGTCCGCGGAACGATCTGCAAACAGCAATCACCCAGGGAGGGACCGTGTTTTCAGTTGGCAGTAAATACTCATTGTAAAGGAAATTCATAATAAACATAACTTTAGCAAACTTCGAGGAGACAATTATCTTTTACATCACAAAATCGGTATTTACATTGTTACTTTCAAATGTGCGGAAATATTTAAACTAGCAGCCCATTAGTAGTCTCATTCACTCCTTCTGTTAAACGTATCCGATTTTCATGTTTTTCCTCTATTGAATATCATTTACAATTCTTTCCTATTTACAGTTAAAGAATATCAGATCATTTGATTTCCGATATAAGTTTGAAACTCAGTCAATTCTAAATCTAAGCATTAGCATTCTTTAGAAGTCAAGTACATTTATCACAACAAAGTATTCACACCTACAACTTATTCAACCCCTGCCCTGGGAGCCAAACAGTCATAAATCAAAGCGGGCATTTTTCAGCGGACTCGCCTCGGGACGGAGCCGGCCCGGGTCCGGGGCACGTGCTGACAGCTCTATCTTAACCACCCATCGACTCACTCTGTGATAGATGTAGAGAATCTGATAGATTACTCAAGGATTAACTAGTAATACAGTCATAGGTGATGTATCTGAGCTGATAAAAACAGCCTTTTGTATTTTGGTAAAATATTATTAAATAAATAGAAAATAAGGTGATAGTTTTTATGAATGAAAAAAATGTTTTTTAAAGACCACAACAGTTGAGTTTTATGGTTATGTGAACAATTTTATTAAAAATAATATAAAACGATCAGCACTTTTAATGCAATCTCTTTGCTTTGTATAGCTTGGTGCATTACAAGGTGAATTACATACGTTTGTGGTTCGTATTTGAAATGTAAAACTAACCCCACAATTCGCATGGTAAACCATTCCTTAGCTTGTAAGGGATGAAATCTCATCCATTTTCAGCGATAGCTACGAAACCAAACAGCGACTTTGAATTAAGTTCGCATAAAAACAAACCCTCACACCTTGAAAGTATTCTGAATCAAACTCCATTACTGGTAGCGGCAATATAGATGCATGGCCGTGCCGTGTCCTGCGACCGAGCGAGGGTTCCGAACGTGCCCCGACTCAGAACAAACTGCACGGATTATTACGAACAAACAGTAGTGTTGATGGGAAGTTTTCTTTTTCTAGCGTGGATTGTGTAGTAAGTACGTGTTGTGCTATGGTAAACTGTGTTTCTTATAGCGAGGAATTCATTATAACAATTTATAAGGGGTAAATTACAATGTTTTATAAAAATGTGTTGGCAAAGGGGGAAAAGTGCCCCGGTTTTCCTCACGATTAGGCTAGAATCTCGGATGATCGAATAGAATATTCTTTGTTTAGGGCTTGGAAAAACAAAAAGAAGACAAAAGTTTAGTTTATTTGGATTGCCTTTTACAATCCTGCAACATCTTCACAAATCAAAACTCAACCACGCTAGGAAATACAGTCATTAAAGTCTGTAAAAGTGTTAACATTTAGATTTAGAAGTACGAACAACTACTTAGTCTAGTATGAAGTAAAATTATGAGTGTTTCTACTGTTTACATTTTGCAGTGCGTCGATGAAGACGCGTTATTTACCCGAGTGACCCCCATAAAAGAAATGTTCCTCAGGATTGCGTCCTGATCCTTGAATTTTAAACAGACGTTCGTTTGTAGATTCCTGCGGGTCGTGAGGGAAGGTGCTCGGGACCCCAATATTGCAACAACAAACACCGGGATTGGGCAGAAAAGCCGCTTATACACGACAGCAATTTTCTAAATTTTCACAATCTTCGCAAATCTTCATAATGTGGTTGTCGAACGTAAAGTCGGTTCTACAATGAAACATCTAAAGGCGTGTATTTGATTTCTTAAAATAAGATAGTAAGAGCATAAATCGCGTCAATCTATCTGGTAATAAGCAATGACGGTGAACGAAATGCTGAAAATAGCATGCGAGAGGACAAAAGTGCAATTAGCATTAGCGACTGTTTTGTTATTGCGAGTTACGAGCTCTCGCTCATTAGTTACACATTTTGTTTTGTTATGATGCCACAGATGAATGTTCTTCGGCAGTAAATCATTTTCTGAAAATGTTCTACACAAGATAAGAATAAAAGTTTCGGAAAATTCGTTTGTTTTACCTCTAATTCCAAATTCAAATATGAATTGTTCTTTTTATGAGTTGTCTACAAAAGTTTAGAACTCGGGATCCCCTTTTTATTCATTTCCGGTGTTCGCTGCAGCCAGCGCCAGCTTGGGTTTACGCGTGAACTTCCTCTGTTATTTGTTTACAACTTTGTTGCTATCTACTTCAAAACAACGTTTATTACAGCTGAAATAACTGTAACTGTGCTATTGGGCTGTTAAGTTATTATTTATCGTGGTATTCATAACGCTGAACATAAATATTTCTAAATGCGCTGCACTGTGTGGCGCGTGGCGGCGCATTCATTGGGTATCGGCGTTTTATGACCAATTGCGATGGAAATTAAACTTTATTGGCGTCGTAATGTGGCGCAATAGCCATTTTATTATGCATGTAATTTGTATAACAAGACAATGCGTTGAGCTTTAATTGAAAGTTTTACAGGCGAAGCGTTGGAATCGAGCGTAGATTCTGAAAGTTTTTTCAATAAAAATGTTTGTTGTAACGAACAATACGGTTGCTATTCTAAAACATGAATATGTTTTTGAGCATATTGCGGATGTTATCTGGTGCTGCATCGCGGCGCGCGGCGCGCAGCCGTGAAATAAACCTTTATGGAAAACGATGAAAATTCGTGCCAAAAATGCTGTCAAAAAGAACAATGAAACAGTAAAAAAATCATAGTATTTTAGCAAACAAAGAGCGGACTGATATAGGATCAAAACCAGTTATATACGACCTAAAGCTGCGACTAAAGCTATTGAGGCCATTCCGTTGGAATCTGCAGACTAAAAAGCAAAAAATGGTACTTTAAATTTGAATTTTATTTCATCCAATTTAAATAGCAACTGCATTTGCACTCCCTAGGAGTGGTCTGTATTGTGTATTTATCGATACCCAAGATAATTATGTAAGTGTCCAGTTGAATGGGCCGGCTTATGAATCACCTGGCATTAGTCAGAGGACGTGAGTGGAGTATCGACACCGAGTAATTGCAGGTTAGGAGACCATCGGTCTGTGCTCCGACATCGCGTCGTACTGAGCACCGTAACACAACTACACTAGTTTGTCTCTTATCTATCTAAAAGTGGTAACATTATTTAAAAGTTTGCGTCTTAAAACCTATCTAGAGTTGTACTATCACACAGGAATCATCTTGCCTGATTCTTTCCCTGGTGTAGGGAGTCGCGTTGGAACAGGCATTAGAATCACCTAGCATGTAAAACGAAACTTAAGTGATCCTTGAGGTCCTACAAGAATAAATGATTTTTCTTTCTTTCTTTCTTTCAACTCATGTTAAAATAATTGGGAGTCGCTACCACGATGAGTGACCATACCGCGACTATTTACCTACTGCACCTTACCCACAGACAAAGATTATTCGGATGAATCGATACCTAAATCAAGGATATTGAATTACATTACATTGTTATATTGTAGACAATTGGGATGTGTTATTACAATGTTGGTTTCTAAATAATTAATAGACCGTTTCCAGTGTTGGTATCAAATTTAAAATGTACTCGTTGGTTTGAAGCGGGTTCAAGAATGTCTGCACTGAGTACGGTACAGGGTCTTTATCATTTCTCTGATCTTTAGAGACGTCTGGAATTTGAGATCCTTTGAAGATATATAATAGAGGTAATCAGAGGTACATGTAAATAGTAAATTGTTTACAATTACACATGTTATTATCTAATCAAAAGGCCTTGAAATTGACGAACAGGAAAATGAAAAATGAAATGAAATATGATCACGACTGTATGCCGGGAGCGGTAGACATTTCTTTCAGATCATTAGGCAATTTTTTTTAGATCTGTTTGAAGATGTCTAAGAGGGTATGAGGTATGTCCAAATACATACATTTTTGGTACCTACATGCCCACTTTTTGCAGAAGTTAACTTTCCATGACGAACAGGATCTCGAAACAAAGTTAATTCATATTTCAGGAGCCTTTAAATAAATTAATAATCTGGTACAATTTTTAATAACTGTCCAATAGTTCCAATATTGATGGAATATATGGATTTTTAGCTGAATCATGGCAAGTACGAGTATGATGACAGTCACAATAAAAACGGTTATGCGTCTAAAAGTAGGCCTACAGTTTCTGATTTTATACATAACCAACCATCGTGAACCGTTTTATTAAGATTTTTTCAATGTGGGTTTGTTTGTTTATGAATTGTACTTCTGTTTCTCGCTATACTGCGGTGGGCGGACAATCCTGATGTACTAATTATCGGGTGTAGAGCATGTCACTGCGACTGCGGCCCGGAGGGTTTCGCCTGTAATTACCACGAGCGAGGAATTGATAAAGTATATCTTTGATCTATACCATTTGGACGTTTTAATTAGGTAATGTAAATAATCTTGTAATTTAGAGCGTTTGGATATGAATGTAATTATAGTGTTGATTTTGTATTCCAAATAACAAGGAAATAAAAATAAAGTCTTAATTACTTTGAAATCGTTTATTGTTTTTCTCTTACATTTAACTTACTTTAGATGAAAATATAGTTTTGAATTTTAATGTTTGTTAATTGGAATGTTGTCCCTCAATTATTATTGTGCACGTAGGTATCTGGGAAAATGTTTAGGAGAAGGTTTGGGTATCAATTGTTACGATTTCATATTTATTGTTCCGAATCAAATGGCTGTAAGACATAGGTAGAATAGTAGGATCGCATATAAGTTTGAAATGTAATGTATATAAGTCACGAAGCTAAGCCGGTAGTATTTTTTTTGTGTTATCGCAAAAATTACAGATATTTCTTGTTTAGTTCCAATAACCCTGACATTAAATAGAGTAAGTAGTGTAGCTTTTGTTCTCGTAAATATAAGTGTAAATCTCTGATGAAATGGACACCAGCTCAGGCCGGAGTCGATTGAAGCACTTAGCACCTGCAAAAGCAATTCCCGGCGCAGCTCACAAGTGCCGCCGAGACAGACGGTCGGTAAAACAATTATTGTCTGTGAGCCGCTAGTGTTGCCAACTGTGACTAGTGCTGCCGGCTGTTCTGCAACACCTAGATTACGTGATCTATTTATCACTATGATTATAAGATGGCATGGAGCCGAGAAAGCAAAAAGAAGCTTATAACAAGTGTGAAGTCGTTTGGTGTGGGTAAAGTTTGACGCTGGATGATGATGGTGGTTTTCTTTGATTATCACAATCTTAATACTCCATTTTTGCTTTATAATTTCATTAATGTTATCCAAATTTGTTTTAGTCGAGTTAGGGTTTTGAGACGGATTCATTCAACAGCCAAGTAATATTTTATGTATGTAAGTAATATTTTTCCCGCTATACATGGCTGACTGATTTTCCTACTCAGAACAATGTTCAACGCTTTTGACGCGAAATAAATAATGAATAAGTTCTTAGTGTTTTTTTCTTTCAGATTGTAAACCAATAGGTCGGTAACATTTTGTCCGGACGTGCAGGTCGGCTGGCACTACGGGTCCCGCGGTAACCTCGTTACGCCGGTGTCACGGCGGCGTCACGGCCCCGTCACGTCACGCCGTCTGCCACTTACGATGAGACTAATCGAGTTTGTTACTTTTCTGTGACACGCTTTGATGGACTATTCGAGTGATCGGAGCTGGGAATAGTAGTTAACTGTATCGTGACTTTTGACACGAGACGTAGTGACTGAAGAGTCTTCTTCTTCTTTATTTTGGCTTCGCCGGCTTTTGCCACGCATTTAGCCACTACCATGTGTTAATATATTTTCGTTTCGTTAGTCTAGGTCGAGTCAAAGTCATAGTCAGCGTCAGCGTCAGTAAAGATGTGGGTTCTTTACTGCAGCTTTACACGGACTTTTTGAGAGAACTCGAAATGCAATGATATACAGTTTTGTTTCATTTGCCTACACTTATGTACGTTCACGAACACTTAACAGTTAATAATCCACCATTATTACACATTAACATTCGCCAAAACACAAATTTCGGAAAATAAAACAAAAAAGACAACATGCCATCTTGAATTCCCGTCAAAAAGCCCGACTGAAGAGTCGTTCGTTGTTTGAATTTGAAGTTATTTTGAGCTGATACAAAATATGATATCCATTCTCAAGTGACAGTTATGTTGAAGTTTATCCACACAGTCAACACCCAGAGGTGTTTTTTTGTTTTCAGTTCGATTTTTTTATATTTATTATTTGACATCAGCATCAGAAACAATAGTGTTACTGCCAGTCTCAATAACGCATCTATCTTTGGTTTTGCTTACTGTCAGTAGATATTTGACATTACTTTCATACAATAAATGTCAAATAACTATCGGTAGCAAAATCAAAGATAGGTTATTGAGACTGGCCGTTAACGACAAAACTACTATCGATTGACCATCGATAGACTACTATCGATCGCCAACACTAGTACATCTAAATAATCAAACACAAGATAATCAGAGCTGTATCCCATAAGAAGACAGTTCAAGATCATCGACGATGTTTCTCTTTGTAATTAAGAGCTCGTTGCAATTTGCAATTTAGAAAATGTTCTGAAATGAAAAAACTCATGAAAATTTTCTTCCTAGTTGTAGTTAGCCGTGTTGGCCGAGCGGGATATTAAACCTCGACTTTCGACCCCAAGGTCGTGGGTTTTAGAACCCCGGCATCAATGGATTTTTCGAAAAACTATGAGTATATAAAAAGTTTAAGGCACTTATCATCTAGGTATATCCTAGTTCTTCCTGTGTCTTATGTCTTGTGTCGGTTAGTGTGAAGTGGCGCTCCGTCGGGCCGAGTCGGAGCGCCTTAATAAACCGCAGAGCTGCATCTCCACAACTTTGTACTCTGTTTCTTTGAAAGGCTTGTTTTAAGGTTTAAGTGCTGGCCCGAGCTTCAAGTTTTTAACATTTTGTATGACAAAGTTTTGATTTGTTATGCGAATTCTTTTACATGTTTATGTTTTACGAGGTGACGATATAACGTGGTGACGATTATTGTTTTTTCAAAAACTGATACGTTAAGAAACGTTACGTAACCACTCCTTATTTATCTATGGTTGAGAGTGTAGTTTGACCGGGTTTTTAAACTAAAAACAATGCTTGAAACTGGATTCAAAACTCAAGCTGAGATTAGTTGGTAAGAATTTAAACTGTACTTAAATATTCTTGGACATTCCACACAGTGTCATCTAGTCCCAAGCTAAGCTGATGCGTGTGTTATGGTAATCAGATGACTGATATACTACATTTATACTTTTTTTTTGTAAATACATAGGTACATTTATAGATAGAAAAACACTGGATACACTTGAGTTTGCACTGTATATTAGGAGTACGTATGTAATTAAGTAAGATATCCTTTCTCCTTTCATTAAGAGTATCGCATACAACATCCTAACAAACATCGTAATTACCAATACCGAGTCAATTGTCCAATTACTCGGGAGCGCCATCTATCGGGCACATTACGGGATATCCCCTTCCCACGCGCACACGGAATTGTCTAATTAAGGGGATTGCCTCACCTCTGACTTAGTACATCCTAGTTTATAGTTCTAGCAATTCACCTACATACTGAAACTTAAGTATAATCCGCCTCAAAGCTACTTATAGTAAGACCATCATCATCATTATTGTTCTGTAATGTTCGAGATCTCACATGTCTGTGTAAATTATACCTAGTTTTATTATGTTGTCTGAAATAAAATGAATTGAATTGAATTAAATTAGCGCTCAACTACGTATATTATGAGATCATAATTCAGATGATGGAGAAATATTCATACCTACTTTTAATGTATTGTAATATTTTTGGCTATTAGGTAATATAAAAAAAATAATTATCACTAATAAACTGAAAAGACCATGATTATTTTAATGCAACTATTACCTAAGGTGACTTAAAGAAAATCCATTATAATTACACCTAACATTATCTGTTCCGCATTTTTGTCATAAGAATAACAACATCTTGAGCACCATCAACGCAACTAACGTGTCATCAAGTTCGAATTAGGGTGCGTTCACACGCGCGTGTTGCAGCGACCCATTAACGCGGCCTGTTGTCGTGGGGAAGTAATCACTTGTGGAGGACATTACGCTCTTGTCTTTATTTCTAACAATTTCTCGCCTCTTCGCCCTAATGACATAAAAATAGATACTAATTTTACGAGGCAAACAGTTACACTCATAGCTGTAAAGAATGATGACGCGTGGTTTTTGTTAATGTGGAAAATTAACAGAAAAAAATACTTACCTAAAGAAAAGCAGCAACAAAAACTACGAGCGTAAAACATTCTTCACAACATAAAAATAACATATTCACGCCAAAATTTCCCTATTATCATATCCGTGGTTCATTTTTCACGCCCGAGGTCGCGTTACCCGGACAAGACGCGCGTGACGTGTGACGTCACGTAATCACGTCGTAAATCAACCGCGCGCGTATTAAACTGCGCGAGTGTGGAGCCGTCTTTAATATCGCGAGGTTTCTTTGGTGTTATAAGATAAGCTGGAATAAATAAATAAATAATGCTGAATATTTCACACAACATCATGTAGCCCTAAAGTAAGCAGAGCCTTTGTTATGAGAACCATTGACTGAGATACTACTTATATAACTCACACCTGAGACAAATTATTGAGATCATAAAAACATTTGTCCTGCAGCGGGGATCTAACCTGCAAGCTGCTGCGTCTCAGGCAGGTATTAACCCACTGCGCCACAGAGGTCGTTAAAATATGGACACTGATTAAATAACTCTGTAATCTCAAGTAGTCGCAGTCAGGCCGGTCTGCCCACGGGGCGTCTCATAATATAACATGCGATAACAGAGCTTGAATTTCTAGTTATTTATTAGCAATTTAAAACAAAGCCCGAATTAGCATCAATCCAATATTTCAACACATGATAACGTTCAGGTTCCCAAGCCAGCACCTACGACTTGAACTGTGTTTAAGAAGCATCAAGGATTACCACATAAATATTATAACCAGCAAGGGATTATGAGTTTATCTTTAAGTAGGTATTATAATTTAAACTCACCTCAAATTGATGAGAAAGTTATAATTTGCAAAACAAATATTACCAATCTATACTAATATTATAAAGAGGTAATGTTTGTTTGTATGTTTGGGGTGATCTCCGAAACTACTTATCCGATTTCAAAAATTCTTTCACCAATTTGTAGCTTAGACTTTCCGAATGAACATGGGCTATATTTTATCAAGTTAGGGTACCACGTGAGCGAAGCCACGGGCAAGTAAGCTAGTAAGCTTGTTAATTGAATTTATTTTGCGGCGATATGGGTTCGCAAGTTTGTCACAATGTCACTTTAAAACTGAATCTAAGAATTCTGACTACCTAAGCAACCTGAGACACAAGTTTAAATCTTCAGGCATTCAAAAACATTACATACCATCTCAGGATGTAAGCACAATTTCGAATATACTCGGCGTACAGCTGTACGCCGAGTATATTCGAAATTGTAACGTAAGTGGTGTGTAATGTTTTTGAGTGCCTGAAGATTTAAACTTGTGTCTCAGGTTGCTTAGGTAGTCAGAATTCTTAGATTCAGTTTTAAATTCAGTCAACTTTCTTTCCAGTAGAATATCATCTTTATCTAAAAGGAGAAATGCGAGTTGTGCAAATGAAGTGCGTCTGCGAGTAATGCCTCACTCAGCGATCGGGTATAATGCAGCGGACATTTGTGCTGATAGCGACTGTCGTTTATTTACGGCTCTATCGAGGAAAAGGTAGTTCAATTTTAATGATTAATTTACCGAGATAGCTGGCGTGTCTACTAGACGGGGCGGCGCGACATGCGAACTGGTAACAACTTGTGAACGAGGCTTTAGTCCAATAAATAGTTTCGTAATTTTAATAACATGTTCTGATGTAAAGGCGAGATATACATGAAAACTTGTCACAGTGCCTCTAGTGGAACGATGAAGCACTAATATTGTGCAAATAATAATAAAACTACGCTAGCGGGCGTAGTTCGGCAAGTCATGGCGGGGTACAGGTGTCGCCAGGCCTGTTTTGGATAACTTCATTAGTTCGCTAACTTCGTCCAGCCTAATGCACTCTACAGTGGCGAGAATGCTGTGTCGCAGGCCTAACAATTAACTCATTTATCTCCTTGATTTGATTGTGTAAATTGTAAAGGGTAATGCTGTTCACGCAATCACTTTCAAGTTAGTGGTGGCTAGTTAATAGATAATGAACATTTTATGCAGCGGGCGGTTTGCGATAAAAGAGATACATTTAGGATCAAACGAATACTCTAGTTTAGGTGAAAATAGTGATATGCATTTGACGCGAATGTTGACATTATTATGTGGATGTTTGTTACTCCTTTATACAAAAACTACTGAACGGATTTAGCTGAAACTTAGATGCACACATGTCATCGTTTATGACCTGGAATAACATAGGTTACTTTTTATCCGAGTAAGTCCGACGCGAGTTCTGCTTCTGCTCCAGATAATAATAATGATCTTTATCTTGGATTTTAGAAGAAACCTATATTTAGTTCTTATTCTTTGACAAAGATAATTTTTCAAATTAATTTATATATTTTTATTATTGTTCAAGATGAATGTAACACAAGTACAAAAAGTGGCTACAAATTATACCCTAAGGTGTTACGGGTACAAGGTAATTTGAAGTACCTAACCTCCCGTCGAGGAAAACTTTGCAAAGTTTCAGTTACACAGCTTATTTGAATCATAACCGAGTTTTATTCTGAAGTTTCCACAAAACGGCGAACGGATTATTAATTTACGTATGTAAATTTTGTAATACCAAAATGAATAAAAATGTAGGTCAATATGTAGGTTTATTCAATTTTAATCGTATATTTACGTATTGTCTAAATTCCTTAGATGTTCTTGGACTATAATAATCATCTGTGGGTTAAACAATTTGGAAAGATTTTCCATATTCCAATAAATACCTATTTATTTGGATTTTTTCATAATTAACATTGATACTTATTTAGCCACATTACAACCGTCGATTACGTTTCAATATCTCCAAGAAACGGCGCCGAGGTGCTACAATCTGGAGCAAACACAACACTTCAACTTCGAAACAACTTTAAAGGCTTCATAGCCCGAGTGCCAAAAGGAGTCGACTCACAACTTTTTGAAAGCCTTCAAGAATATACCAAATTATACAAATACACTCATAAAGTCTTCGTAATTATGTCTGTTCGATATTTTGACAGCATAGTTCGTGACATAAGTAGGCAATTGTTAATTTGATTTGTAGTTTGATTTAGTTGTTGACACATTCTTAACCAATAATTTACTTACAGCATGTTTCAATTTCAATGTTGAAATTATTATATTTCAAAATTGAATTTAATAAATAGAAATAGAAAAATATTTATTATATTAACTCACACACAAGAGACAAACTTCCACACGCAGCTTCACTCACTTGGTACTAACCCGGATAAAAAATAGCCTATGTGTTATTCTAGATCATAAACTACATTCCACGTTTCAACCAAATCCGTTCAGTAGTTTTTGGGTGAACGATAATATAATAAAAACGAACGATAGTACAAACATTGATTACAAGGATTTTTTTAGTTTTTGTGTACGTCCCGTGTGTTCTTTATAAATGAGATTTTGCCGATGAGACTATTTGAAACATTTTGCTGGTTCTCTATTTTAGTTTTAAATCAAAGTTGGGCGAGTAAAGTCGCGGGGCCTCGGCATCATGGGCACGTGCCAATAGCCCGTCCCGGAACATTATTGTAATTAACACTTCCATCAAAAGTTGAGGCGGTAACAGAATTACTTCGGAACGAAACATCATTCAATTCACGTTGTTTGATGTTTCATAGAGAGGTCTCCATTCTTCCGAGACTCTAACTTTACTTTTAAAAGTTGATTCACATCCGCCGACTGAAGGTAAAGTCGGGTAAACTCTTAGAACAATCTGTACCTATTTCACAACAATCTTATACATATTTTTAATACACAGTTACGTTGATTAGTCTATCAAAACAAGTTTACATGAAGTTTAAGAATGGAATAAAATAGGTAACTGTTAAAATCATCATTCATTTAATTCATTCATTCATTCATTCATTCATTTCATTCATTCATTCATTTAATTGAAATCCGTCGTCTCTACCTAGGGTAAACCCAGGATAGATGCCTCGATGGGATAGATGCCTCGTTTTCAAAAAACACAACTTCCCGAAATCGCACATACTAATTAATAGGTTAAATAAGGAGCGTACGTGCCACACTCCTCAGGCCCAAAAGGCAGTTGAGCAGAGTATACTTGGTTTTCTTGTGTGTGCGATTATCTGCGCGGCGAACGCAGGATAACGCGTCAAAGTTTAAAACATGAGTATTCAGTGTTGCATAACTTTTAATGTGGTCATAAATTCTCTTAAAAATTTTTTTATGTTAATACTCTGGTACTTTGAGTACATACCTAGATGTCAATACCCACTCTATTGTATTTAGTTAGTTCTAAATTTAGAAAGGCACCTATCCGTATCAAAAAGGATAGTTGCCCCAAATTTTTCGGGGGATAGGTGCCCTTGAGAAAATCTATCCCCTAATACTCTAAACATGTGCAGTGTTTGTTAAAAAACATAACTATGTTTTATATACGTCGGAAACATTTTGTTGTGTTAGTAGGAACATACATTTTAAAGTAATAATCTTATATGTACATTTTGTATACAATACCTAATGTTTGTAGGTGAACCATGCCACGAAAGTACAAAAGATAGGCAGGAGTCATTTTATGGACTTCAGAACAGCTGATACCTAATACAAAGTCAAATTCGACAGACAGAAACATTATTCTATAAGAATGCTCAAATAAAAATTGTATTTTACATATGTTGATTCTATAGGGCATCTATCCTCCTTAGCATTTTTATAGTGGGGCATCTATCCATATAGGTAGGCAACTATCCCCAAAAAAAAGGGTTTGCGAAAACTCAATTTCTGCACAATCAGTAATTATTAGGACTACAAAAACAACGCGTAATGCAAGATAAAATATTGAACTAGCTATATTCATAGGAATTATTTATGGTAAATTAATAGTTCAAAAATTACGAGGCTCTTTCAAAAAGTGGGGCATCTATCCTCGGTTTACCCTATACAAAATCGGTGTAAATTAATAATCTATGATGATATTTATAAAAAAATATACTATGTAGTTAAATATGTCTGTAAATCCTTGTCTTGCCTAATAAAAACTAATACTATTTGAAAGTTCACTTTTTCTTAAAGTCAACTAACTAAAAT
Source organism: Xanthorhoe designata (assembly GCA_963582015.1). Taxonomy (NCBI): domain Eukaryota; kingdom Metazoa; phylum Arthropoda; class Insecta; order Lepidoptera; family Geometridae; genus Xanthorhoe; species Xanthorhoe designata. The sequence continues at coordinate 12,680,662 of OY757040.1, read as the reverse complement.
ACATTAAAGACTAAAAATTAAGCATCTTCGATGTAAAATAAGCGCTTGCTAAATGCTTGCATTTGATTCGCTCCTCCACACCTTCAGAGAATATCTAAACTATTAATCGCCTCAAATATTCCTCACAAATACGATTGAATTTATCTCGAAGTAATAGAAGAATAATTCCGAGGCGGTAATATTAATGCGGCCATAATTCACGTTAGTCTCAACGTGATCTAATAATTTGCTTGTAAATCAACGAGACCGGCCGTAATTATGTTATTTATCATAACATGCCGCGATTAGAATAATACTAACGAGAATAAACGTAATGAATAACTTCATAACTGTCATCTGTGATAATGAGGTGAATGAAATAAAAATCATATGAAATAATATTGAATTATAGTTGGAATCGTTTTGACTAAGACAATGTTTAATGTGTTATTATATCTAGTGAGACTAATGTAAGTAATGAATAATTATAATTATTAAACCAAATGAAATTGAAGAGTTACTGAAGTTCATCAATCTCAAAAAGAGTTCTTAAATAGTTAGTTACGTCACAAAAACTAACCTACTCCAGAAAACTTAACAGAGTAGAAAGGCTACCTACCTCCTAGTTTTCTATTTATATATACTTTAAATATCATATATCATTCTACCTTCCTACCACTAAGATATTTAGCTTAGCTATGATGAAGAAGGCTTGTGCATCACCGAGACCATCCTCCCAGCCTCATCATCCTTATCCTGTATAGAAGTGTTACTATGTATTTAACACGCGGGCTTCCTCATAATTCCCTCACTGTTACGACTACACAAAATAAGAGTGAAATACACAGTACACTTGCATATTATGGAGATCCAAATACTTAGGATGTCGTTGAGTGAACACGTGGCTTTAAAACAGTATCTACAATAACGTGGTTCAACAACAGTTGAACATAACAGTAAATCTTGATAAAAGAACAACTAAATCACCATTCAATTTCCCCAAAATGGCGGTCGAAATTAAGCTGCATCTCACAAGAAAGGTAATTACGAAGCCACTTTCCCTGTACTGTCTTTGCCGAATTGCACTCCTAATCCCTTACACCTTAACGGGATTGTAATAAGGTGTATTTTTCTGTGAAAATGTGTTAGATAAAAATGTGGTACCAAATTACAAATCAGTATGTCTCACGTGGTTGTCCCCGAGGATAGGGGAGCTATTGATAGGCTTGATGGCTCGAATTACTTACGACATGAGCGAAATTTTGTTATCTTTTCATTATGTTGGCAATCTTTTGTCGATCTTCGCTAGTTTCCTTCTATATCAATATTATCATTAGCGGGTTTGTTCACTGCTAAACTATATTTCGTAGACGCTTCGTACTGCGTTATTTTTTGTATGAAGTTCATTAATTGGCGGGATTCTTATAAGAGATACTGGCACATGAAGACGGACTAGATCAAAATGACTGACGAAAGTGGGGAAGGCCTTTTGCCCAACAATGGGAGATTACAGGATAGTAGGTACTTATACTAATAAATTCATCACGAAGTAATTTTTACCTGCTATATCAAAATATCTCGACGACATAGTCAAAACTGCAGGTCGGACATGGGTTAGATTGGCGCGAGACAGGGTCGAGTGGCGGAAGCGAAGAGAGGCCTATGGCCAACAGTGGGATGAGAAGGGCTGATGATGATGATGATGATATCAAAATATCTAATATGCCTTTACAGAAAGGTTCTAAACATTACCTAAATTGCTACAATTATCTGCATAATTGATAAACAAAATCATTGCATTGTATATAAGTACCTACTTGTAGTTTTTGTTACCCACGGCATATGATCCTGATCCGAATATAATGTTGGATCAGTGTTTTTTTGATGTTTTTTAGTTACTAATCGTTTTAAAATAATCGATATCCAACAAGAATATCTAAGCACTCTCCCACAAGTGGACATGTCAAAGTGAAGTCCGAAATAAGCACATTTGCCGGCACATTTCGATGGCTCGCTGGGTGATGGATCACAACGATTGCATTGCATCTACGAGTGGGTTTTATTAAAACTTAATGTATCGCTTTTCGTTTAAGTATTTAGGAATAACGTATTAAACCCAGAGATCTTGTAAGGAATAAGAAAAAATTTGGATTTCTTAAGTTTCAGGAGGCTGAAAAATTGTATTAGATAAGTACAAACTTGGTCAGAATCAGAATGAACTATAAAGTTTACCAATGTAATTTGACAATTTAATCTACAAACGTGAAGTACTCGTTCAAATAATGTCTTCAATCATTACAATAATATACCCAACCTCTAATTCAATCCCCTAAAGACATTAATCACTTTTTGTAATTCGTTATAAATAGTGCATCGTCCCTAAACAGGTACGTCTATCAATAATAGTCAGCACTATCTCGAACGGTGTCGTTTGTCTTACCCCCTCCTCCCACCCTTCCCGTCCCTCCCCCCTCTGTCCTGCCACATGTGCAATAAGTACATACATACCTATAAGTAGTACAAGGGAGGTACGTACCTGGAACAAAAAGAATTCGTTAATTAAAGTCCCTGGAGGACACTGGAGACGTCGGGAAGTGCAGTGGGAACGAGATTGTTTGTTTTGGATCAATGAAATTCATTCGGGCTTAGTATTTATAAGAAAGAACTATATTTACTCTCAAAGGTAATGCATAATATAATAGTAAGATGGCAACATTAATGAATAGTATTATTATGAAAACAAACAAGATGATCATTGTCACACGGAGGCAAGAAAGGTAAAATACATTCCTAGAACCAGGGCTCAGGCCTAAAATATCTGTTTTCCTAAATAGCTGCTTTTTCATGTAAGTATAATAATATTAGCACGTCTTTTGCATAAAAGTCGGAAAAGCAGACATTTTAGGAAAACAAATTTTTAAGGTCAGAGCTATAAAGTTCTCTCACAACGACATCGCCAAACTTGAGTTCGTTTTATCTTTTCAAAGTTAATAATACTCGACCTTTTAAACCAAGTTCAAATTCCACCGCAACATTATTATCACCTCATCATCACCTTTAAAAAACATGTACGTTAACTATTTAACTTTCAATATTCTTACGAAGGCCAAAAATCCCAGAACATTATCGAAAAATATATATCGAAAAGTGTCTTATTTAAATTATGAATTACGTCAGTATGAAAGGCAGTGCTAATGCCACATTAGCGAGTGACAAGGGCGTCGCGCGTCCCGCCGCAACAAGTGCAGGTACCCTCCACGCCACACCTGTTATTGCATGGACATGGCGAAGGCAGGAGAACAAATTCTGCCTTCCCGAACTGAACGACTCGAGCGATCAGAAAAATGACAAATCAAAGGAATAGCGATGATAGAAAGAGACCCATGAAGCGAAGGAACCAACTTGAAGCAATACATATTTGAATCCGATCGCTACTTGTGTTAGTAAAAAAAGTCTTATAAGCTTGACATTGAAAATAGCTTCATTTTTAAAAGCTATGTTTAGTATAATGTAAAGTGTATAGGAAAATACAAAACTCAAAAGCGAACCCACTTTAGCAATATTACCGTGTGGGATGAATAAAGACTTTTTAAAGATGTGGGTCGAAACTCCGGGACAAATACGGAAAAATGAAATTCCTGAATAAATCTCTAAACACAACTCCCACAAAAAGTTAACAAGAGAAAGTAATTCGCCGAAAATTTCTCTCATTTTCATAGCAATATTTTCCGTCGGACAAAAGTCCCGTGTAATGGAAACATTTAATCCTTTGGAATCTCTTTGGACGCTTTGTCGCGGGAGCCCTAATTGCGCCGGCAAAAAGTACCGCCAAAGTCTAGATTAAAATGTGCATTCTCCGGCAAAAACTTCAATCAACTTTCAACTCTGACCGTTTACTGTAAAGCTGCTTTTCTCTGAACTGCGGCAATGCGGCGCCCACTTCTTAATGTTGGAAGCACTAGCAGCAATTAAACGGAGAGAGGTCATATTCCGACGGCATTTAACAATCTATGCCGAGCGTTCTTGTTAGCTGAAATAATTGTGCCTATTACGATAAATGTTTTTACAACAACAGTTCATGTTTTTATTCTATGAAAGACCGCTAGGTTCGTATAAGAAGGATATCAAAGTTTCAATGACTCTTGTGCCCCAAAGTCAGCAATAAACAGTTAATATCCTGCAAATTTATTTAACGACGGCAGTGCAGCTATGCAAAGCATCATGGGTTTATGGCCCAAAAGTCGGCTCATAAACTTTATGGGTAGTTTGATGGGGCGCTGCGGTAGACGCGGTCCAGGGATATACGCGGGATTTCTTTATTGCTAAGAATATCATTTTATGGTCCTGACATGAGACTGTGATTGCTAAGTTTTCATACAATGTAGCTTTCCCTCGACTTTATAGATACAAGAACGAAACAGCTGCATTAAACCCTAACACTGGGGGCAATTCTGAGTGTCGCAAAAGCTAAACTAAACTAACTAAAATTATTGCCATCCTTTTTATTCCCATCGCTATGAAAGGGACGGCAACAATTTTAGTTAGCGACACTCAGAATTGCCACTACTGTCTCTTAAATTATATAAAGCAATATAATCTGTTTGATGTATAAACTTAGCTACCTGATCTCAATAATTAACTGGAATTTATCATTTATCATATCAACTTTAAGATCTATTGAATACAGCAACGGTCGGTAAATCAACAATTTAGTCTGTACTTAAAATTCCGAACAAATCAAATCCGCCCACACGCATTACACACCTCGTAAATATCTATAAATCCTAATTAAGCGACACAATATTATAACACAACATAAACAGGATCTTTATAAAGCACCACAACTAGACTAAAGCTGGTACACACTGGTCACTTGGATTATCAGACGCGACTTTTGGTCGCTGCACAACGAAACACATGAAGAAAAAGTAAGTAAGTTCGTAGAAAAAGTAAGTAACACCTACCGGCTAATTGCCGGATTTTTTTTCACAACAATGACTTAAAAAACGTAGACTGATAATTTAACGTGCTTTCGCTAGCTTTGAATGCGTCTTGCGGTCACCCATTCAAATAGTAACCGCTCAGAACATTGCTTATCTTCAACGAACTGACGATGCAAGCTTTGGCCGCAAGCGCTTCGAACATGAAGAAAGAGTTAATTACTATACCATCTTGGTATCCTAATTCTACTATAGCTTATTTTATTATAAAGGATGTTGAACGTACTCTGATGCTTGTAGTAACTAAGCTCCTAAACATTCCGTCACCAGAGATAGATAGTTCCGTCACTGGTGACGGAACGTTTCTATGTAATGTGGCCACACTAGCTCATACCACAGATTATATAATACACTAGTACTCATACGAACTTACTTGACTGTGTATAAAACGGATATATAAGCGACAATAAGTCGTGTCCGTAGAAACGAATTACACTTGAGAGCACACTCGCTAGCCATAAATCCGGGCTGAATAACACCGTAACCGTTGTAGCTTTAATTTGACGCTCATAAAAATATAACACCGCGGTCGGTCGTCGCGCTTGTTGGTGTTTTGTTCTCTGTACATGTAACTTACTACATTACCTTACTACAGGCACTGCAAGGTTACTACAAGTTGGCAAGTTGTTGTTTACTTTTTAGTACCTACTTATGTGTTGCATCTTAATCGAACGTCTGTAATTCTTATGGACAATTAAACTATGTAACCTATTGATGTTTTAGAGTGATCCTAGTTTCAAAAGCTGTCGTTAGATAAATTAAAACCAGCTGGCATGACATTGAAGAAGGGGTAATGTTGCTGGTTTAATCATTTTGTACTGGTGTTTATTTTGTTAACTTTACCTTGGTATAAACTATATAAATTACAGTTTATTAAATAAAATATGTATTTTGACATACCTCTGACTATTAGACATATTCAAAAAGGATCTAAGAATTGCCTAAAAGATCTGAAAATAAATGTCTACCGCTCCCTGGGAAACAGTCGTGATCATATTTCATTTATTTTTTCATAAAAGGTTGAAGTACCTTACCTATAATTATAACTTCGATGGTTTATGCAATAACTCGAATTCTATAGATCTGAACAAGGTTGCTGTTCCTCTTCTACAGATGAGTTAAAAGAGGAGTCCGAGATCATTCTATTGATGCAGGAAAAGAAAAGTCACACAAAAACGTAAATTCAAGTTTGCTTTGTAAACATTTTAAGTCCCGTCTCTCTATCACAACAAAAACTTTATACTTTTCTCCAGCGAGCTAGTTGGTTGGCTGGGACTGCTGTTCTGTTTACTTTCGTTTTGTTTTATTGGAACTAAGGAATGAAGTTTCCATTTGAACTGGGTTTGAACCCGCGACTGGATTAGAGACTGCTTTATAGTGCCGCCCCTCGCTGGGATGTTTAAAACGGGATTATAAGGGGCTGTTATCTTGGAAATAATAAGGTTAATTATGAGGGTCCTCGGATTTCGAGCCGGGGACGAGGCTCACGTTGTGAATTTAATACGAAATTCAGTTTTAAATTAAATTCTAACCTCATTTTGGACGTATAAAGAATATTCCTAAAAGTCATACCGAAAATCTGTTTCACGTTCCAGTCAGTATGTTTCAGTAAAATAACTTCGTCATCAGAGTTGTCTCACTTTAAAGCACTTGCTCATACGAAAAATACAAAACCGTTATTAAATAAATGACTATCATGATCTAACATTGTATGTGAATCATCATACTCGTAATACATTCATACGGATTTTATTGATTTTATTATGTGTGACAAAATATGAGCTAGTTCCAATTTTAAGATAGATATTGAAGTGTTTTTTAAGTATTCACAAAAACATCTAAAAGTACCATTAGTACTTTGCCTACCAAATAAAGCTGGGACTACATCACGGGGATTAGCCGCGCGACTGCCGCGCCGCGTCGCGTCGCCACGAATAATGAATATTCCCGGACGATATTAACCCGGGACAGGTCAGAGAGTTTATTGAACAATGCGAGGGACAGCGGGGTTAGTGACAATTTACTGTTACAGTCTAAAGCTGTTGTCCGTTTGCATTCGCTAGAAACTCTGCATAGCCTTTATTATTCTCGACGGTAAAGTTCTAAATTAAAATAAATCAAAATTCAATCTGACAAAATTATCAGATTTTTTTCATTAAATATCTTTATTTTCGACCTGTGGAGGAGCCTGGGGGAGGCCTATGCCGAAAAGCAAAGCGATCAGGAATAATTGGTAACAGTGTCATTTGTAATATTTCATTATTTGTAATACTCTAAGATTGCTTAACCTTTAACTGGTGACGTGGTATTTGTGTAACGTAAGTGGTGACGTTAGGCCTGACAGGCCTCGGTTGAATATACGTATAATTCGCGATGTACATAAATATTAGTGACTAACTTATTTATTTGTGTTAATTTGGATATTAAGGTATTAAATAAAACGATTATGTGTTTCTAATTATTACATATATTTAGGAACAGACATATTAAAATTTGCTCTCGCATTGTTAGAAAAAACGACATGAGATCAACATCTAGTCACAAAAAAACAAAAATCAACATTCTTATTTAAAATAATATTTTTAGATCATAGAATAGACTTCAATCATCGTATAAAATAACATAAATCTCTTATAAAATTTATAATTACAAAACTGACAAAGGGTAAACTTGTCAATTTTTTATTGACACTCAGGATACAATTGTTTCGCGCACTGCAGGCATACATGCTTTTTACACAAAATACAATGGTAACAAGATTACCGGTCCAGCTTAGGTAGACAAGTGGCACATCTCTATAGCGTCTTCTGCGTGATTTGTGGCTCAGGTGGCAAATCTGAACCCAAAATTCGTCAGATGTTCAATCTTATTTCAAGTGACATTCGCGAGTTATAAACTCTGCTTTTCATGTGCTGTAAAATCATTCCTCTGGCCAATATTTCATGAAAACCCCTCTCTCAATGCTTCTTTTCTTTTCAAGAACATGCACGTTCACCGTAGGTACCTACCTACTTATGTATAGCATGCGATAAAAGATCACCATGGGCCATCTTCGTGTACGGTGACTGCAGGTTTAGATTGAACATTTTTTATCAATCTCGTCCATCCTCCCTTGCTAAAATTGTAATATGTTAATCATTTCAAGCTTCCTGATTTTCTCTGGAACGTACTTTTCTCCTAAATCATCAGCTTCAGAACCACTGGAGTCTTCACTCCACAACCATTCTTCTTATTGAACGACATTTTAACTGGTTCGCGATAAAACCTGTCTACTAGAAGGTACTTGGAACTGAATTTCTCTGCTCCAGTTACTGTACGTCATTTTCTAGGAGGTTCTGTATCATCCATCTTTTATGTTTGCAGGTTCACGCTATAATAAACCACAAATAACAATTTTATAACACTAACAAAAAAGTAACGTAAGAAGTGACGTAGGGCCTGAGAGGCCTCAGTAAAACTTTAAATACGCATAACTCACCGAATTTGCTCATGCCGACACTATTATCGCTGTCACGGCTTGGGTGCAACTAAACTTGAAGCTACTGAGACGCACAAACCCGGGACGCGCAGGGAAAGGGGTGAAATAACGTTTTGTTAGTGCTCTCGGGCCTGTGAGGCCCGACGTCACCAGTTAAAGGTTAATAAAGGCTATTGAAATTGAAATTGAAATCTTTATTCGACGTAATGCATCTAATAGTGTTCTCGCACAACCAAATGACGTTGAATAATAAACTTAAAAACACACTACAATTACACTTTGATTTTACAATTTGCATTAAAATATAAAATTACTAATAGTTTTGTCTTTATTCAAAACGAATTAATTCGTTCGACAATTGCAAAAGTATTTTTAAACGAAACTTAGACTGGTGCAATAAAGCCACTCTGTAATTTGGCAACGTGCCGCACCGCGCCGCAGCGCCGTACGGCACTCCGCGTTAATTGCCGGGACAATGGCCGCCGATGCTACTCCATTAGGACGTTTCGGGAACCGAATACAAACTATTGACTATTCTGTTAAAGCCTTGCACAAGAGAGCTCAGTAGTTTTTTAAAAAAATGCGCAAAATTTTGACACGATCGAATTTTCCAGAGAGAAATATTTTTTATCTGAATTAACACACTAAGTAGTTGTACACTCAGTCACATGAATTATTTTTTAAATTGTACACCTAATGAACCAATAAGGTATTCAAAATAACTTTGTTCAAGAAAGAAACACATTGACTCATAAAATAAAAAAAAATAAAATCAAAAGCTAAAACTAGGTCCTACTATGTTATGCCAGTGTCTTGGGCACGCTTCCGTCTGTCAGTGGTTTGGATCAGTTGAGCTACCTATAGATCGTTTGTAACGATCTTTAGGTGGCTCAACTGGTTCTAACTGTATTTCGTACAGTTATGTAAATATGTAGTAGTTTAGTTTCTGTAAATAAAGTATCTATGCTATGAATTCTATTAAGCCCCAAGTGTTCAAATTTGAAAACTTTTCTTGTCGACTGTACCACTGTAATACAGTATACTATTATACTAGTAGAACTACAGCTAGATGTAAACAAAGTTGTAGTACAATCGAATTAAGTCAAACCGCGCCTGTACACAGCATTAATCACAAAGTGAAAGTTTATCGCGCGCCGCGTCTCATTGTAAAACACTGTCTGAAGAAGGATTTAATTATTAAATTATTTACCATGCACACCGGGAACCGTTAGCGACTCTCATCCCTATTTCAAAGTCCTTAAAATTGAATATACTGTGTACTTTTAGGGTGAGCGGGCCCGATTCTAAAGGAATTATTTTGTGATTGAGATAAAGGCGCTCTGACGTAGAAATTATGAAGCGATGAAAAGATGCGACGTTGAAATTGGTAGCTTTGATGATATACGGGGTAAGGCTTAACCGTGATCTATAGCTCTTTTTCTCTAAAATAAATAAAAAATTAGGCCATTTAACCGACTTCAAAAAAGAAGGAGGTTTTTTTTCGCCGTGTGAAATGTCCAAAGATATTTATTTTTATTTTTTTATGTATATTCACCGATTATTCCGTCAATATAAAATAGTATACTATTTAGGTGGTCCCATTAAAAAAGATCTGATGGGGACTTTCGAGTTGTGAATTCTTAATTCTCTTCTTACGAAATTGAAGCCGGTTAATTTATTTTTTATTTTTGCCACTTGTAAGTACTAAGGACAATATTACCTATATTATTAGGTACTTTAACATGCGATTAAAATATCGACAAAAAAACAAACTTAATTAAACAAAAACTGCTCTGAACATACATTCATAATTAAAGTTTAAAAAGTCAAAAATGAACAGCACTGAAAATCCTTAAGTTATTTGTATATCAGTAGAACTGAGGTACGTGACAACGTGCGACGCTCTAAGCTCAAGCGAAAACTAATTCGCGTTTCAAGAATGTCGACATAAATAAAAAGATGTCGAAAGATTTAAAATCCAGCAAGATACGTATCCCTTCGTCTCTCAACACAGTTCAACCACAGATAGCTCATTCTTTAAATTCTTTTTGTATTTTTACTTTGTATAGGTACTTTCGTTATGAAATACTTAAATAGTTTACAAGTGATGTAATGCGTTTACATCACTAAACTATTGTATTATTGTTGTAAACTATTGTGTTGTATAAGTGTTCCAGCTTTTTGTCATGACTCGTTACTGGAGACAATCGGATTGGCGAGACCGGGCGACGAATTGTAGGAAATCGAACGTGTGATTCATAGCAGGGTGCAACCCTCTGCTACTCATAATGAAATATTCGACTTTAGCTGGGACAAGACTTTGAATATTTTAAAAAAGTCTAGCATAAAATATATTTTAGTTCTTCATGCTTAAAGTGCTTTTGAAAATAAATTCTAAGTTAGAGTTACACCACAATATTAGATATGGATCAGAATTTTAGATGGATAAGGTTTAATATCTAAATATATTTAGTAGTTTTTTTTGGTAATTTTTAAGGTATTTTTTTAATGATTTACTAGTGTAATTTGTACCCTGTAATGTAAACCTTAATAGGTTTTTAAGGTGTTTATTACTAAGTTTGTAATTTATCTTTAATTTTGTTAAATAAAAAAACAAAAAATTAAAACATGAAAATGTATATTTTATTTTTATAAACAACATTCGATCAGAGATTTCAATGAATGAAACATATTCTCGTATCTCCATATCTTTGTCAAAAGATTACTATGTATGAGAACGCACTACATTATGCATTTGTCGTCACGTGAATAACGTTAACGTTTCGTATCACGTAAGTCGATAAACATCAACATGATCTTACATCTGCGACACTTTCTTCTGATGCTCGGTGCTTCCCTGTTTGGAATATTCCGATGGGTTACTTGATAAGTATATTTTTATTATTCATATTTTTAATCAATGCTTTTTTTACAAATTAATCATTATAGGTACCTGAACTTACGATGGCCTGGGATGAGATGAGTAAGAAAGGAGTGAGCGCTGAGATGACGTCTAATAGAGCGAAATGCAAGACCCCACCTCACATAGTAGGATAAGTGCAGGAAGAAGAATAATCGTATAGGTACTTAACTTGTTATGCTATGCAACGCAATCGCTTTCGCTGTAAAAACATTTTTTTTTAAATATGAATTGGCATTCGATGGTGATGAGTCACTTGGTGTCAAATCATAGGATTTGCGATGAAAGTAATAATCGATCTGATATTACCTGGAACGAAATTAATCACTGTAGAAAACTAGGTGAGTGATTGATTTCAGATCTTACTTTCAACATCTCTTTACTCTACTTTTTAGAACATGCTTTTACACTTATTAGATCGTCAATAACATTCTAAAGCATCAATCACTGGCATCGAGGCGATCGCGACACAAGTCGTATTTATCGCGTGCTATTTGTCAGCCGTCGGCGACGATTTGAATATTTTCGTTTTGGCCCATTTCCGTATTTCAGAAATTTTTATTTTATTTTGTACCGCGATTGAATTACGGCTTCAACTCCGGATTTGAATCGAATCCGGTGATTGATGTCAATACTCGGTAGAGTTCTCTTTCAATATAAACTATGAAACCGGAAATAAATGTATGAAAAGACTGTTGACACCATCGCTTTATAAACGTACTTATTATCACTTAAGAGTGTATGTTATGTTGTTGTATCGGTTACAGCTTTGACAGAAGACTTTGGGTAGTCCAATAACTCAATCGTCATAGTCAGCCAGTGAACTAGCTTATCAGATATATATCAGAAGTAAAATCATAACCATCAAACCCTCATATTTTTCAAAACAAGTTAGGTGGCTTTACCACTAAGCTTTTGAGTATAAAAAAACAGTGCACAACAATTTATTTCACCATCTACACTACAGTATCGAAACCCACAATGCTACATTGTACAATACCAAATGCGATTCATTCAAAAGATCACCCGACACCTTTTCAACATTTTATCTACCGTCTCATCTTGCACTATTCTTGCAAGCCATTATCGCGTCTATGCTTTCATGTTAAGGTTTATTTCAGGATGCAAGACGTCAGATGTCATAGTCAGCACCCGCTAATCCGATCTCTATAAAGGTCCATACACGCCTCAGCATTCGCACCTTCAAAAGCAGTAATTTATATTTAATCCCTATTCATCTCCAGACGAACTTTTAAAATGGAATTTTACCATTTCAATGGGTGCTTTTTGAAGCGTAAATTACGTATAATTGTGGAAAAAAGTGAAATATTATGACGTGAATCATTTGAAACGAATGGTGTTGTGTAAAACTCTGCCCTTCACGTCGGATTCATTTCTTTTTTCGTCACTGCTAAGTAGAAAGCTTAAAATTACCTTGGTAACGTATGGATGTGAATTGAGTGTTCGTACATTGCACGCTACCGCACATCAGGTCTCTCAGGCTGTCCGGTCTAGACAAACATGCCCCCTGCCCCCGCCCCGCCACAAGCCAGGTATAATGGGTGACCTAGGGAGGGGTATTGGATGGAAAAACGCTAAGATGCTCATTGTTGGTTCAATTTTAATAACTAAGGTATATAGTGGATTGAGGTAAAAATACATAGATTTTTTATGTTTTTGATTATCTCCACCGTTACTAACAGGAATTGGCACTAAGTACAATAATGAGGTCTATACCCAGCAGTGGGACTGCTCAGGCTAACAAAAAAATGCTTATTTCTTAAAAAACAAGGTCTCTGACCATCAATTAAACATAAAAATAATAGCCTTAACAACTCTGAAATAAAAGCCATCTAAAATTTTCGTGCGAATTAAATTTTTACTTTCGTAGCAGAAATTTTTGCTAAAAAGAATTTCATTTGAAGACGAGACTTATTACGTTAAATACTAAATTGTTCTGATTAATTTCCTGGGCGAGGGCCGAGGGCCGAGGGCCGAGGGTAGTGAGGGCCCGAGGCGACCCTCAAGGACTGGATTAATCGGAAGACGTGACCCGGAACCCAATAGCCGCCATGAACACTCGCTGCTAAAAAATTGTGAAAATGTGTTATCATAGTTACACTAATGTATCTTTACGTTGAATCGGATTCGATCCCCGCTACGGCACAAATGTTTGCATGATCTGCAAATATTTGTTTCGCGGTTGGAGTTTTCTATGTACTTATATGTATTTACATAAAAATATAATAATGTACTTATGTTATGTATGTATTTACAAAAAAAAATCTATCTATGTAGTTTGTCAGTCATCTGGTTACCATAACACACCCATTCAATTCAATTCAATTCAATTCGTTTATTCATCCATAGACATTATTACAATGTGCTTAGATAGGTCATACAGTTTTGAGAAATTACTTATTAATAATAATTAAAAGAATACATACATAACAATGTAGGAGACACTTAGTTTCATGTACAAATTTAGAGATCGACACAACAAAATTAGATAGGTAAAGTAAAATTAGCAAAAGCATCGTCATATTGTATAAAATCTAAATAAAATAATAACTATTTTATATTATCATTCATTAAAATTATGTAAAGTGAACATGTCATCATCTGCAAAAGCTTCGTCAATTCTATAATAACTCCTATCTATTAATTGTCTTCGCACACATGATTTGAAATTTAAGTCTTTCATGTTTCTTATATCTATTGGTATTTTATTATATAACTTAATTGCAACACAATAATAGCTTTTTAAAACTTTTGAAAGTCGAGTAAAAGGTACAACAAGATGATCCTTATTTCTAGTGTTAACATTGTGTGTGTCTTTTTTACTGTTAATCCTACCTAAGTTTTCTCTTACATAAACTAAATTTTGAAAAATAAATTCTCCAGTCAACGTCATTATACCCAGCTCTTTAAATCTTTCTCTACATGAGTCTGTCTGTTTAAGACCTATTATATACCTAACCGCTCTTTTTTGCAGTACGAAAACTCTCTTTGCATCAGCTGCTGTGCCCCAAAATAGTAGTCCATAAGTCATTATAGAGTGGAAATAAGCAAAATATACCTCTCTCGCAGCTTTTTTCCCTCCTAGCTCTTTAATTTTTTTTATAGCGTAAGTCGCAGACGACAGTTTTTTCGTAACATCATCTAGGTGGACAGCCCATGTTAACTTATTATCTAAACTTAAGCCTAAGAATTTAACATTTCTGCTCGGGGAGATACTAAAATCATCTAGAACTTCTTGAATACATTCAGGAGCAATTCCTTTTGCTCTAGGGCCTAGAGCGAATTCAATTACATTAGTTTTGTCCACATTAAGAAGCATATTATTAACCGAAAACCACTCCTTAATACTAAGTATAGATTCTTTGAGCTTTTGACTAATAATTTCATTATTTTTGTTCTTAATAATTAAGCTAGTGTCATCAGCAAATAAAGTAATGTCAATTTCCTTAAAAACTACAGAGATGTCATTAGTGTAAATTATAAATAAAAGAGGGCCTAAAATTGATCCCTGTGGGACACCTAGGTTTATTTGACAGTTATTAGATCTAATCCCATTTAGTTCTGTCACTTGAGATCTATTACTCAGGTATGATTGCAAAATGTTTAGTTCTTTTCCAGTGATCCCATAATGAGCTAATTTTCCTAATAAAATCTCGTGGGAAACGCAGTCAAACGCCTTTGAAAGGTCACAGAAAACGCCGTACGTTTTCTGTTTACCTTCCATACTAGATGACTCCATGTGGAATGTTCAAGGATATTTATTTATTTATAATTATAAAAAAAAACTTGATTACTTTAGACGGACTTTAATATCACTTAGTGTTTTGCGCTGACTGTACCGACTGCACATTATTCTGCGCGATTCACTAATAAATAACCGATATGATAATTCCTCACCGCGGTAATTAATTAATGTTGACGAACGTTTTGTTGCTTCACTATATTTTGCTGCTCGCGCCACTACCGCCTGCACTATCCAATCCTGTTCATTTCATTAATGGGATTGGGTTTTAATTCGTGATTTATTTATCTCTACATATTGTAAACTTGTACTGAAGCTTCTGTGCTCGCCATAGAATAGACGTTTATTACGATTTTGTTACTCTTATTCCACTTAATGAGGTTGGCAGAACTGGCTTTCCTCTTCCACTCTACTCTATCAGTCGTCATCTCAACTATCGATTCCCTTTTCATTATATTCATCTTTCACACAGTTCATACAAGGTTTTGGGTATGCCATTGTCACTATATCTCTTCATAAATTAGTTTACGCAAACTAATAAAAGTTTGATATAAAATCTAACAAGTCCGTTCATTGCGATATTTGTTCTTTGTTGGTCACGCACCGGTGATGAAACGTGCCATAACGATCGAGTACAGCCGTCGTATGACAGCGCATGAAGTGTCGCGACGCACCGAACCAAGATTTAGCGCCTATAAACATTTTATGAGCTCGTTAAATTATACTCATTTGTAGCCGATATTGTAGTTCTGCGATACAGTGAGAGAAATATTTATTTTTTAATAAGTGATAAACAAAATTGCGTGGCGTGAAGAGTTGGATGAGTTTAACAAAATTGTTCCATTATCAACCAAACTTAGGTCCGAAAAAGTAAAAAAAAGTGCACAATAAAAAAAAGTGCAACATTGGGGAAGCGAGATAGCGAGAGAAATACAGAGAGCGAGATAAGATCTGCGGAGATACGCGGCGGCAGAACGTAATAAGGGCGTGATGGGGGAGATCCAGCCGTTAGATGCTGTTGCCGAAATTTATGAATTGGAAGGGGGTAAATAAGGGTAAATACGCCATAAAATATTGTGGTCTGTTTTGAATTTCAAATTTGAAAATTTGCTTTATCAGCAATTTCGTTTCGATTAAATCTAGTTTATTAAGATGAATAGTGTTAGGTACAATTATTTAAAGTGTGTAAAATATTACTAAATAGTACTCGTAAAAACAATGATAGTTAGAAAATGCTTTTGCTAGTATTTATCAGATATAAACAATTTACTTTTGTTTCACTTCCTGTGAAAATAATCTTTATTCTAATACATCTGTTCAACTATAAAGTTTAAAGTGTGTAAAAATACCTATGCAAACTTATAAAACTGATATGAATTTATATTGATTTTTCCAGTATTTATCTGATTTTATTAATTTATTTTAATTCACTTCCTGTTTAAATCATCTTGGTTCTACACGTCATGGTGTATAACCAAGATGGCGGCACTGACAAGACGGTATTGAGGTGGGGGTCGGATCGCAGGCATTGGCATTCGGGTTGTGACTTTCGAATAGAGCGGTTGTGTTTAAAATAGTGTTAAAATACTGAACCATTGTGAAACGTACTGTTAAGTTGGACTCATAGCCAGTGTAAGAGCGAAGAAATAAACTGAACTTGTGAAATAAAGCCGTGTTTGGAATTCCATTTCCCTGACCCACCCTAAAGGTCAGAAGTTGGGATCGACGGAAAAATAACGTTATTAAATTTTCCGTACCACGTCCATATTGGAGTAAAACACTTTCAGAAACATTGAAAATGAGCGAGGAAACTAACGATACCGTGCATGGAAACGAGACACAAAGCAATCACGACGTAAGTTGTATGACCAGACGAGGGGAAGGTTTGGCATACAATGGAACTGAGACTTTGGAAATGGATGATAATGTGACTAGACGAGGGGGAGGTCTAGCTCATTATGTGACAGGAGGAGAGAGCGATACTCATATGACCAGACGAGGGGAAGGTCTGGCATATGACGAAAGAGCAACGACATCGCGTATTTCTGGAAATAATTTGGAACGGAGAAGGAGCAGGAGAGATGAACATGTATCAAGCGACAGAACGAGTTTAGAAGATACTGACATGAGAATAGCAAGGCGAAAGAAAAGCAGAAGCACGTACCGAAGAAGGAAACGCCGACATTCTTCGTCATCGGACTCTGGAGACCAGCGAACCAGACCAAGTAGTAAAAGGTCTAAAAGCAAGCATGTGAGTACTAATGTAATGTTGGATAAGTTTTTAGATATATTAACGAAGTTTAAAAACTCTGATAAGCCTAAACTGTCATTTAACACTAACGTCATACCAGAATTTGATCCGGTGTCAAAAGAACAAACCATGCTTGTTTGGTTAACTAAGGTAGAAGAATGCGCTGAAATTTATGGATGGGATGAAAAAACAACTATTCATTTTGCCCTACCTAAACTAAGCGGGGTAGCTAAGACTTGGTACCAGGGTTTACCTTCCCTTTTGCATACTTGGGGAGAGTGGAAGAAGAAACTTCTGGAGTCATTTCCTTCTCGTGAGGATTACGCTGAGCTCCTGACCGAGATGTTGTCTAAAAGAGTAAAATATGGTGAGCCTTTGGAAACTTATTATTACGCAAAGATCAACCTTCTCAATCGCTGCAAAATTTATGGTAAGCAAGCCGTTGATTGTTTACTTTATGGAGTTGAAGATAGAGCCATCAAGGTAGGTGCGCAAGCTGCACAATTTAAGGAGCCTGAACAGGTACTTAAGTATTTTAGGACTGTCAAGATAGGACATCACAGAGAATCACATGATGCATCAACGCGAAATAAAACTGAGCGTAAACCTAACGTGCCGGGTAACAAATTTGATTTATCAAAAGGTGTAAGAACCAATCCAAATATTCGGTGTTTCAATTGTGATATTGTTGGACACCCAAGCTCTAAATGTGATAAACCACCGAACAAATGCACGTACTGTGAACGCATAGGGCATCAGGCCAAAGATTGTTTTCGACGTAAAATCAATGATGTTAAAGAAGCAGACAAAAACGATAATGTAAAGCAAGTAGCAGAACTGAGGCTGAATGACAAAAGCAACGATAAGTATATCAACGAAATACGCATTAACAATAACCTCATAACGTGCCATGTCGATCTAGGTAGCCAGTGTTCCCTGATAAAGGCCAGTCACGCTAAAGAATTGGGCTTAAATATTTTAGATCGTGAAGGATTGCCGTCTCTGAAAGGCATCGGTGCCAGTATTGTACGACCAGTCGGCGTAGTGACAACTACTGTTGAAATCCAAGGGATACAAGAACACATAGAATTACTTGTAGTTGATGACTATGTAATTTCTCATCCTGTTCTTTTAGGTCACACATTTACTGAAAAGCCCGACATAATGATTACAAAGACACCGACTGAATTAATCTTTCAGAGAATTTCGAATAAGGTACATTTATTTGCTGAAAAGGACATCGAAATACCCAGTCAAACGACGCAATTAGTGGCGATCACAGCAAGTGCTGCGGATAACATTAAAGTCTTGGTAAATGGATCTCTAAGGGGATCGGATGGTGAAGAATACTATTTGTGCCCAGGAGAATATGAAATAAGCAAAGGTCATGGTGTACTTTTGATTTATAATGCGTCTCCTAAAATCATACATATTAAGAAGGATACGTTGTTGACACGTTCAGAAAAAAAACATGATAACGCATTCAACGAATTAAAATCGTACAGTGTCGTTTTTGATGACAATGATTT
Source organism: Xanthorhoe designata (assembly GCA_963582015.1). Classification (NCBI taxonomy): domain Eukaryota; kingdom Metazoa; phylum Arthropoda; class Insecta; order Lepidoptera; family Geometridae; genus Xanthorhoe; species Xanthorhoe designata. Next base: position 12,661,742 of record OY757040.1, on the reverse strand, counting down.
GGATACTAGAATAAACTGCGGCGAAAGCATGAGTGACACTGAACGACGTAAACTTCAACAATTATTGGCTAAATATCAATCTTGTTTCTCTAGTTCTCTTGCAGATTTAGGCTATGCAAATACGAGCGAAATGGTAATTGAATTAGAAGATAATAACCCGGTTGTCTTTCGACCATACCGACTGTCTCATTCTGAACGATCCCTAGTCAGGAACATGGTGCAAGAAATGTTAGACAGTAACATTATAAGAGAATCTTCTTCTCCGTATGCTAGCCCTATAGTTCTAGTGCAGAAGAAAACAGGTGAGAAACGTTTATGCGTTGACTATCGCGCTCTCAATAGGAAGACGAAGAAGGATCATTACCCTTTACCACGAGTTGAAGATCAACTTGATATGCTTGCCGGTAGCAAACTATTTACATCTGTTGATTTAGCCTCTGGGTATTACCAAATTCCGATATCAGAAGGATCACGCAACAAAACGGCTTTCGTTACGGCTGACGGGCAATACGAATATAATCGTATGCCTTTTGGCTTAGTAAATGCGCCCTCGGTTTTCCAAAGAACCATCAACAAGATATTAATGGATGCCAAAATCAAGTACGCAATAGTTTACATGGATGATGTACTAATACCTTCGGAAAACTTTCAAGAAGGAATGGAGAGGCTTGAAGAAGTTTTGCAACTGTTACAAAAGGGAGGCCTGACATTAAAACTAGGTAAATGTAACTTTTTTGTTGACAAGATTGATTTTCTAGGATTCGAAGTAAGTGCACAAGGTATTAAACCTGGTAGTCGTAAAACAGATGCTGTTTCTAAATTCCCGGCACCCACAAACCAACATGAACTACGTCAGTTTCTTGGGCTGTCCGGATTCTTTAGAAGATTTGTAAAAGGGTATGCAACCATAGCAGCACCGCTGTCAGATCTTTTAAAGAAGGGCTGTCACTGGGCTTGGAAGGAGAATCATGAGCAGGCGTTTTCAAAATTAAAGGAACGATTGGTCGAACGTCCTCTTCTTGCACTGTATGATCCAGCAGCAGAATTACAACTGCACACGGATGCGAGCAAAGAAGGTATAGCAGGCATACTACTACAACGGAATGTTGAGGGCGTCTTCCAGCCGGTATCGTATTTCAGCCGCAAAACTACAGCAGACGAGAGAAAATTTCACTCCTATGAATTGGAGACGTTAGCGGTTATAGCATCTTTAAACCGATTTAGGGTTTATCTCGCAGGTGTACCTTTCAAAATCCTCACAGACTGCAATGCTTTAAGAAGTACTCTGACCAAACGCGATCTAATCCCTCGGATAGCTCGTTGGTGGGTCCAAATACAGGAGTTCGACTGCAACATTGAGTACAGACCAGGAGCACGTATGACTCACGTTGACGCTTTGAGCCGAAACCCTGTCGATGAACCTTTGCCAGAAACACATGTTCTTGATGTGTTACCCGTTCGTAATGCTGAGGAAGATTGGATAACGACAGTTCAGTCTGCAGATGATGAGGTGAGATCCATCAAGAGCATTCTGGAAGACCCACAGTCAACTAAATCTGTAGATTTCGTTTCAAATTATAAGCTTAAAAATGGACGCGTCTACAGAGTGGTAGGTGACGCTTTGAAGTGGTTGGTACCAAAAAGTGTTCGTTGGCAAATTTTGAAAATGAATCATGATGACATTGGTCATCATGGTTTCGAAAAAACTTTGCTGCGCATCCAAGAACACTACTGGTTCGCGAAAATGAGAAAATTTGTAAAAAAATACGTATCTTCGTGTTTGGAATGTGCACACCACAAAGCTCCTGGAGGCAAACGCGAAGGAGTATTACACCCTATTGAGAAGGAAAGCATACCATTTCATACTATTCATGCGGACCACTTGGGTCCATTTATTAAGAGCAAGAAAGGTAATTGCTATCTTTTGGTACTGGTCGACGGTTTTACAAAATATGTTAATATCAAACCAGTACGTAACACTCAGTCTGTTACTACGGTAAAGGTACTGCGCGAGCATATCAGCTATTTTGGAGTGCCTACACGTTTGATCACTGACAAAGGATCAACTTTTACAAGTGCTACTTTTAAATCCTTTACGTCGTCGTATGGAATAAAGCATATACTGAACGCCGTTGCAACACCTAGAGCCAATGGGCAAGTTGAACGTTTCAATAGGACTATACTAGATGCTTTATCAACATCGGGACACGGTAAGGACGATAAGACTTGGGATGATTTTATAGGTGATATTCAGGTTGGAATTAACACAACTAAGCATAAAACAACAAAAAAAAGTCCTTCTGAGCTTCTTTTTGGGTTTAACATATCAAGCAGAGCAGAAGGAATTATGAGCGATGTCATCAACGAGACCCTTAATAGAACTCCACCTGAGGAACTTGAAGGGATACGCGAAGAGGCAAGTCAAAATATAAGACTTCAACAAGAAAAAGACAGCGAACGTTACAACAAAAAAAGAAAAAATGCTACAAATTATAAAGAGGGTGACTTAGTGCGTGTCGAGCGTCATGTTCCCCATGACGGCAAATCACAGAAATTAGTAAACAAATATCAGGGACCCTACCGTATATTGAAAGTACTACCTCGTGATAGATTACTTATAGAAGACACACCACTTACCCGCAAAGGTACCAGGTATGAAGCTATAGTTTCCATCGATAAAGTTCAGCCATGGTTAACCTTTAATCGTAACTTTGATAGCGATTATTCTGACAATGGCGAAGGTGAAAATGACACTTTAGACTAGTAGGCTTGTACGCTTAGTTTGAGAAAATTCTGATTTATTGTCATTATTATAACTGATTATTTGATTATATAATGGAAATGTTATTATACAATGCATGCTAAATTTATTACTGATTCATTTACCTTTTTAGTCCACATAAATTATTTCTAACTATATATTTTTTATAAGTTGTATGTATTCTAATTTTGTTGAATGCAACGCATTAACAAAGAACGACTTAAATATCCCGTTTAATAGTATTTACAATGTCTATATTTATAATACCTACTTACAAAAGTTTTAATAACAAATATGTATAATTATTAGAAGTATCTACTTGCCTTGATCTATTATATCTACAGAATATATTATTATGTTTTGTATCAATAACTTATATATTGACAATTTAGTTTAGCGCATTACCTACTTAGGTACTAAAGATTGTCTTCAAAGCGTGAGGGCACGCTCAAAGCAGGATAGCCGAGCTGTTAGGTACAATTATTTAAAGTGTGTAAAATATTACTAAATAGTACTCGTAAAAACAATGATAGTTAGAAAATGCTTTTGCTAGTATTTATCAGATATAAACAATTTACTTTTGTTTCACTTCCTGTGAAAATAATCTTTATTCTAATACATCTGTTCAACTATAAAGTTTAAAGTGTGTAAAAATACCTATGCAAACTTATAAAACTGATATGAATTTATATTGATTTTTCCAGTATTTATCTGATTTTATTAATTTATTTTAATTCACTTCCTGTTTAAATCATCTTGGTTCTACACGTCATGGTGTATAACCAAGATGGCGGCACTGACAAGACGGTATTGAGGTGGGGGTCGGATCGCAGGCATTGGCATTCGGGTTGTGACTTTCGAATAGAGCGGTTGTGTTTAAAATAGTGTTAAAATACTGAACCATTGTGAAACGTACTGTTAAGTTGGACTCATAGCCAGTGTAAGAGCGAAGAAATAAACTGAACTTGTGAAATAAAGCCGTGTTTGGAATTCCATTTCCCTGACCCACCCTAAAATAGGCACTTGAAAGTCGTTATTTTTGAGTGTTTGTTTTGTTTGCAAGATTGAGAAACTACCACACTATTGAGAAATCTAAAATATTGGCTACATTAGATTTTTTATTTGATGAACCGTGAAAGTGAAAATTCTGTTCACGTATTGTATTTTAGTAAAACTGTGTTCAACTTCATAGAAATGTGTGAAAATTTAATAGCATCTCTCGGTGTGTCCAATAAAAGGCACATAATAAATGCAGTGCACTAGCGGTGACTTATACCGCGAGTTGAACTAACAATGTCGCGTGGATGAGCCACGTTCATTCTCTTTCTCTCCTCTTCATATATTTATAACCAAAACCATTATTTATTTTTCATTAATATTTAATTTTACGTTGTTACTTACCAGATACGCCGTTACTTATGAGGGATTGTTCTTTATTGTATAGCCTTTCGATTGACACCATAAATAAGGGTTTTATATTTTTTTATATTCAATCAGTTCGATCCCCAGACAAAGCACGCAAATTTTACAAAATCTTTGAATGCAGTTAAACTAATTTTTAAAAAGAATATAATGTTTTCTCGTAGCTAAATATCCTATCTACAATATTAAAGGTACTTTTCCTTCGTGGGTAGGTATGTGGCATGGGTGGGACGCTCTATGTATAGTAAATTTCGCAAAAGTACCTAAGTATTACAAACGATAGGATATAAGCCCGACTGTTATTAAAAAGAGTACCTGGTTTACCGAGTTTTGCTCATTAATTATTTTTCAATGCCCCAAAACATGTATAAAACATTATCTAAAAATTAATCCTAGCTACATCGATTTTCACATTAACTTTTATTATACTAAAGATTAGTATCAAAAATTCAAAATTCAAAATGTATTTATTCAGTACGTACGACCGTTCATAGACCACTTTGACATGTCACGTTCTAAAAATGTCGCGTTGGAACAGGCAGTAGAATCCTTTAGATTCTACTGCCTGTTCCAACGCGACTCCCTACACCATGGAAAGAATCAGGCAAGAACCTGGTGGTGTGGGCCTAGCTTTTTTTTCAGCGGTCCAATCTTAATACTAAGTAAATATAAAGTATAGAATGTAAAGTTTCAGATTACCCCATACTGTCCTTGTTATTTAAATTATTAGAATCACTCTGTATCATAGTGTAAGTGTCGCTGTATTTACAAGGAGCCAGTCCCAGTGGTTACTGTTTAATTACACGGAGATTTATGTATCGATGTAGAGATATGGCTCTGTTTTATCCATTTTATCATAGGAAACTAGCGGCTGCTAATTGGCGTTATTTAAATGACAAAATATTAGATTTATTGCTATTGACCGTATCTACGCGGACGTTGCTTAAACTACTTAAAAAAAGGTAATTATTTAATCGAACTTAACAATCGAAACTTTACAAATAACATCTATCTTTCTATCTAAATAATCAGCCCACACAGTTGGTTAAGTATGCCTTCTCATTTTTACTGCCTTGTTTTTCTGATCATGTTCCAGTCGAATCAAAACTCCGTCACTAGAGTTGGCCACTTGCTCATACGAACGAACGAACGAATGTGGACAAAATTAGCATTTGGACATTATCACTCACTAATCCTTATGTATTGCAATATCTATAACACAAGCTTAGGTGCAAATTCGTAACTTGGAAATGTGCTGTTCATTTGTGAGTCGTCAAATGCGCGGGAATACTGTCACGTCCGTATCGACGTGGTGTCGGCGGTCGGTAGGCACATCTCCTAATTAATAGTCGTGAGCTAGCTTTGTGAATACTACACATCCCTGGCACGTGCTAATATGCTTGAAAGCTTTTTCAGGCTAAGTAGAATCTGATCATCATATTTCGTCGTTTCACCTTGTTTCATATTTCGTGGGTTCGGCAAAACATTCTAGAACGTTCCCTCTGAAGCACAGAAGCACACAGTTGTTTAATTCTCAAACTCGGACAGAATTGAAGTGAAAAACTAATACTTACAACATAAGCGAAGAACGCTAAATAATAGTAACAATAGTTTTTCTTAATCTTTCGCGATCACAATTCATATTTATAAATACATGGACACGGGGTTTAAAGAAATAAGGTAAATAATACGACGTGTCCATGTATTTATAAATATGAATAGTTACAATGTTTAAAAACACAAAGAAATAAAATTCTAGAAGAAATACCTCTTAGTAAACTCCAATTTACCAATTTCACGGAAACATAATCATACATTACAAACAGAAGAAAACACACGTGAGAAGTTAAAAGGTTTCTATGCCAATCTACATTGTTTATAAAACTGATTTCGCATTACAGCTCTTATCCCAACTGCATAAGACACAAAAGCTGGCAAATCAAATATTTGGCAGACAATTCAATTACTGGAGTACATTATGTAGGAAGTTGGGAACAAACGCTAGCCACTTCGCGGATTGTTTGCCCCGACCGTCTGCGCACACACGCAGACAGTCGTGTGGACACACCTACCAAATTTGCGAGGGCCCGACCTAGGGGCAAATACACTTCCAACACTAAGACGCATATAATGAAGACGTTAGGGTATTTAAAACAATAAATAACTTGAACAACACATGATCATCACCGATCATCATCATCCAGGCACAGATATCATTAATTAATTATCCTAAAGTCATTCTTCGGAGAAAAATATTATAAGCTATAATATAAATATAAGCTAATGCTTCAAGAAGTCAAGTTAAGATTTTCTGTAGTATAAAAAAGACTAAAAATAGTCTGGGACTAAGTTACTTTGAAACTAAAAATAATCACTAAAACTTTGGTACAAAAATTATGTTTCACACTAAAGCATGTAGCATTTTGATTTATAGTTTAGTTACTTTAGTAGAAGTTAACGTGTGCTTTAAAACGCTTTACTAGATAATTATATGAAGATAGACGATTGACGTGACCCTCGACCCACTCATAGAATTTAAGTGTGACATAAAACTACAATATTATGTAAAATGAGCTAAGTATTAGTTTACCCATAAAATGTACATAATCGAGATAGGATTGTACATTTTATTATAGTAATTAAAGCAAAGGCAAGATGTTATTATAAATTATATCGACGCGTTAAAATCCTGTTTGAGTTAATTTTGCTTAGAGGCAATAAAAGTAAGTAAATAAAAATTACGATAATAATATCAGCATCAACATTTAAATTTAAATAAAACAAAATGGTTTCTTATTTCTTTAAAACAAAACCCAACATGGTTTCGTTTTTAATCAATCTGATTCTACATAATAGCCTTTGTTAGAATTTGCAAAAACATGTTTTCTCTTCCACTCACCTCTATCATTCTAAGAATCCGCTCCTCTCACATTCATAATAAAACTAAAAACAGTTACCCATCGAGGTAGTATTAAAGAGTCACAATCTAATAGCTGACAACACTCAAAAAATGTGCAAATTCAATGTTCTACAATGACATTTGACATTTGAATGTAGACGTTATGTCGTTTGTTTTAATCTTCAATGTCGCTTACACGCAGAAAAAGAAAAACTCTGCGCACTGCGTAGCGTGCGCCGAGTTTTGGCGTTTACATTTTATTTGTCTGATTGTGGCTCTATAATACTACCTCGATGCAGTTACCACATTAATTTCGCACGTGATTCCAAATCAATTGCAACAGTAAGATTACTATGCATCATATAACATGCACGGTTCACGACACACCTCACCTTCAACACGCGGAAGAACTATCAGTTACTGTTACTCAGCTCAATCCGCACGCCCTTCTCTGCCAATTGATTCTCCACGTTCCGACCAAATTACACGGAAGGCTCGGCATTCACACTTGGAAGCCTCAGCAAAGCTGCACGGTCTATCATCATCATTTAAAGTCTGGATGTACATAATGTACATGTATTAAAAGTATAATTCACATACGTAATACTGTTTCGCCTTCTGTGCTCTACATAGTCCGGTGAGTCTGAACTCACACTCAAAATGTATTTATTCATTACGATAAACCACTTCAACACGTAGATTCTACTGCCTAACCTGTAGCCATGTGCCAAACGCTTCGTTTCTATTCTCTTTCTACCGTGTCGTTATTCTTTGACACTTCAGGTGCCCTAGTCATGTTCCATTTTAGAGTAGAAACTAAAATAAATGTATAGGAATTGACTCGATCGATTACGAAAACTCGAGCGATCAGAAATGTCAAATCAAAGGTATGTCGATGATAGAAAGAGAATAGATAGAAACATTTGTCACTTGTCTACAAGACAAAAGTTACTTATCAACTATACATTAACCTGCATTGAACCAAAATAACTCAAGGGATCAGAAATGTCAAATCAAAGGAATAGCGATGATAGAAATTGAATATTACCTATATGAAGCGTTTGCCACTTGGCTACAGGTTAAATTTAGAAAGCGATTGTAGAAAAGTTATATAGCCAAGGGAGATTTCTTCAGTACATAAATTGCTTGCTCGAGCAGCCAGTCTAGAATCACAGGCAAGATGCGTTGGGTTCCGTGCGTGTTGTTTTAGGGTACCGTGGTGCGTGTAATTACGAGCGAGCGAGAGGGCCGCGACAACGTCTCAATTATGTTTTATTGCAGCCAGGGTTGGCACAACTCTGCTTTTGTAAATTTGGGCAGGCAAATGTTAGGTACACCAAAATTTAATTAAAAGCAATTTTATTTGACAAATATTTACCGAGTACCGTGAGGAAAGTTAACTTTGCAAGATGTGGGCCAAATATGTATTTGAGAATACCTCTGACTACCCCCTTAGACATCTTCAAAATGATCAATAAAAGGTCTGAAAGAAATATCTCGCTCCCTGGGATACAGTCGTGATCATTTTCATTTCATTTTTTTTATTAGTGTAAGATGTGGCCGCCACCTGTGTTAGCAACGAGTTTCTTAAGATTTGATAAAAACCTTATAAAGATCACCAATAAGCTAACCACGTCTATTCTTCTAATTTTCCTGCCAAGACATTCAAAAGATAAATAAATATATCAAAATACAATGTAAGAAAAAGTCTATGGTTCTTGGGAATGTTACTTTCTATTTCTAAGGAAATCAAAATATCTTAAATATAATATCTATCGTGTAGCAACTCCTCAGCTCCGGGCCGACAGGCTGCAGCGTCGTGACAGCCCTGGATCCGAGAAGAATGATTTATTTGACAGCGTTTTAACAGGGGTGTGTCCAATCCACCGCGATTACACGTATCGGGTTCCGGCGGATCGCCCGCAGTGACAAGCGATTATAATTGCTGTTTGTTTACAAAACCCTGCCCGTAAAGCTGATTATCGCGTAATTTTATTTACGCTTTAAAATTAAATTTTCATTACAGTCACTTAGCAGTGTGTTATTATTATTATGTATGGTACAAGTATGTTGCAGGCAGAAAAGGGTACGGAAAGACAAGCAAAAAAAGTATGCTTATAGGTATTATTGATAATGCAACGTTATGAGCGGTCACAATTTGGATATGCAAATGGCATTACAGCTGAGTACTTCTGTGCTACGGAATCCGCGTTAAATTATCAATATTTAGGAGGCCTTTAGGCGGCGTAAAAACTTCGTCTAGCTATCACAAACTAACTTTACTGCGTTTGTGGTCACAAATACATGGTACGTGGATATGCGGGTATTTTTAAAACGGAGTGTTATTTACATGATTTCCTACATGAGCAAATTGCGTCGTGATAAATGAGTGTTAAGTGCGCTGCCATAAAAACTAACCGTTGGAAAATGCACAGCGTCAATTGGTAATGAGGGGTTACTGAGAGCTTCCTGCGCCACAGATTATAATGAAACACTGCAAAATAGTTAGACATCTTGATCCCGGCCTTTATGAATAAAATAATAAAAGATTTTAAAGAGAGGAAGCTTATTCAGAAGTTATTGCGACCATTCAAATACAATTGTAGCAATGATTCTTTATGATAGAACATCACTGAGATTGGCCTAAACTTACAACAAAATTGCCACAATATAGATTTCAATGAAGATGAAGTGAAACCCTTTAAGAAGCTTCGAGCATCGAACCCACTGACACACTTATTAAATTGAAATCTGCGCCATCCATCTCGCAGTCTGCAATTAAGGCTCTCCATCTCTAGCGGTTTTGCCCTTAGCACCAGTTTATGACTTTTCAGAACACTAATGAGCCTGTCACAAACACAAAAATTTTAAATCAGGCAACGCATCATGAAATCTAGTTTAAATAAAATAACTCTTATTACCATAACACTTCATCATTTATAATTAAAAGAAATAAAAAAAAAATCATTTATTTTGATAGGACCTCAAGGATCACTGCAGTTTCGTCTTACATGCTAGGTGAATCTAATGCCTGTTTCAACGCGACTCCCTACTAAAAAATGTAGGTTGTACAAAATGATTTTGGCTCTGACTACCCTCAGACATCTTCGAAGGATCTAAAATGCCTAAAGATCTGAAAGAATATGTCTACCGAACCCTGGAAATACAATCGCGATCATATTTCTTCAGATCAAGATTCAGATCCACAAGTAATATGGAGCTGTGTAAATCCTAGTTCCCCGTTGTTTTCCGTCACTGTGTCGGCTTCAAGTACGGCAGTAACCGGTGCCAAGGGCCCAGTTTATCAATTTCACGCAGATCACTCGCAGCGAGGGATAAATCTCCGGAGACACTCCAAGTAACTCCACAATTAACATGTCCAAACGAATATAAATAACGGAGACATGCTATGAGGGTACAATTACTTCAAGGATATGAGTTAGAATATTATTTACCCGGAAATCAGGAATATGAAAACAGGAATTTATATACTCCTTTTTTGATGGAATGTACCTTTAGTTTACATAGAATAAAAAAGTTGTTTTTTGTTTCTGAACATAGCATCATCTGATAAAAACAAGAGATTTATTTCTGTAAAATCAACTGTCCAAAAATCAATCAAATAATATGAAAATTTTTAAAATATTTCTCAGACAAACTTGACAGAATGGTGTGATCATGTTCATCCCTCATCAGTACTTTTGTTAGGGTCGTGTTCATCATCCTTCATCAGTATTTTTGTAAGGGTCGGAAAAAAGTTTTCGTTTTCCCAAATCAAGTTCTTATCTCTTCTGAGAATTATCCTACATTTTATAGAACAAATAGAATAGACTGACGCGTAAACTAGGTCTCAGATCTATCCTGAGATTGCTATAATCAGTTGGATCGACGGGAAGTGGCTACCGCCGCACTAAGACTGTAGATCTTAGATTTGATTCCCCTGGTTTTACGCCTCCCTGTCTATATCTTAACCCTGTTATTTTGTTCATATATCTTACTACACTACCAACCAATCATATCAACAAGTTAATTATGGTATAGACGTTATTCGTGAAAAAGTATCAGGTTTTGCGATGCTGCAAATGTTGGGAAAAAGTATAATGCTGTTATCGATTGATTCAAAGCTTAAAATGAGATAAACTGAAGCGCTCGTGGCGGAGATTGCTAAAAAGTTCTTGATGGATTGTTGAAGTTAAACAATGTACCAAGCGGTCAGAATTTGTATGGGTCACAGCAAGTGGCATAAACCCATTTCCAGGCAATGAATTTATTCTAAAGAATGATTTCAGTTTAATTTTTCGCCTTTTGGTGGCCTAAAAACTCCGTCACCAGATTTGCCCACTTGCTCATACGAACGAACGAAGGAACTAGTTTAATTTTTATAAGTAAGATTATTTATATTAGGCCCTGTTCAGAATCCAGGCAAAGCTTATAATATTGAAAATAACAAAGCAAAGCGTTACTTTATGCTTGAGCGCGCCGACGACCACGGAACCCTCCGTACAATAACAAACTAAAAGACCCGAACAAAGGAGGAAATACTGCTCCAATAATACCACAATATCAAATACGCATCTAATAAAATACGTACTCAATTATAGCACAGACTAAAAATATCAGCTGGTATAGTTTCTTCCAGATTCCTTCAACTTGTAACTTTTGGGACTTTAAACGCGTTCAAAATAGGGTATTTGTAGTAAAAATAAAAACTTTTGGTGACTGGCACATTAAAAGGTCAAGAGACCGAAGCCTCAAACGATAGGTCGACCAGGTGTCGGAGTTTTTTTTTACTAAAGTAGGAAGTACTTGCAGTGTTGTTTAAATTGTATTTATTTCAATAAAAAGGCAGATCATGACTTGACGACCTAAAATACTTACTGAGAGCTGTGGATTTTGTTTAATAAATAAATAAATAAAAGACGAGACCGACAATTTAACGTGCCCTCTGAAGCACGAACGCGCACAGCCGCTAATGCAGTACCCATTCAAAGTGTGACCACTCTGAAATAAACATAACTTCAACGATCTATTAAGAACGTCACTATAAAAAAACATAGTCAGTTTATGGAATCTCCTTGACCAATCAAAGCGAGTCGCGTTCTGCCCCCGTAGTCAAGTTACATTTTACAATCTACATCTACAATTAGCTTTGGAATAGAAACGAACAACCATAGCTGGGCACCGTTAATCAAATGGTTAACTTCGTTAATCGTTAATCCGTTACAAAAAAAGTTAGCTTCGTTAAACGTTAAAGCGTTACATTTCGGAAGAATTAACGCAAGTTAACGTTAATCGTTAATCCGTTAATATGTGTAATATTGCATCTTTATATCGTTGCGTTAAGTGTTAGAAACTCACCGGTTAGTGATATTTCGTAAAAAAAAAAAATTTTTTCTCGACCAACTGGCACACTAAATTCGGAAAACAAACGAATTTTGATAGAAAGAAAATTACAAATGAAAAATCTTACTATCTTATCTTACGCAGGTTTGAATCCCGTCTAAACCGTAAAACTTTACGGTTTAGACGGGATTCGAACCTGCGAGGTACAAGCGATCACCCTTAAGCCGGGCTGCCTTACCACTCGGACACGAAGCCCTTGACGCCGAAGACGAAACTATCAGTAAGATGATAATTCGGTTAAAGCACCGAAATCTAAGTGTGGTTTAACACTACAATAAAAAATATAAACTATAGAAAGAAATGTCGGTTTGACTTTGAATAGAAACTATCAATCAAATTAGCACTCTAAATTCTTCACCAATCAAAGCCGGGAAAACCGGAAGGAAATAGATGAAAAAACAAGTACAGACTAAAAATAATAAAAAAAATCGAAAACGATAAGGTTGCGCCGGGCACGTCGGCGCGTACCCGACTCGAGGCTAATGCCTTGTTTAGAAAATAGTTGAATACAATTTTTAGCTTCATCTGTCTGGTCTGACTGATGATTAGGTACTGACAAAGGATGTAGATAATATCACGAGCTAATGTTTAGCCAAAACAAAAAACTGCTACTAATATTTATTATAATTACTACACTGCACAGTAAGTTACTTACTGCACGGTAACTTTTTCTATCTAACTAAATTACACTGCACTCTTCTTTATCAATTATCAACACGCAAATGGTCACTAACAGTAATTTATAATAACAACAAACAAACAAAACACTAGTCACTCTAAGCACCGGCGCTAAGAAATGAAATGATCAAACGAAACAAATCTCTTCGCAGTTTTCTTTCTCACTCGCACGCGCCGGCAAAATATATCTAATTTAGTTTTTGTTTCACTCGCTGCCACGCGCCGCCCGGCACTTGTCGGTGCCGATGCCGTGCGGTAACTAATAGGAATTGGATTAACGATTAACGGACTTCTCGCATATTAACGGAAGTTAACGTGTCCGTTAACATTTTTGAAAGTTAACTTAAAAGTTAATCCGTTAACCAAAATGTTAACTTCGTTAATTAACGATTAACGGATTAACGAGTTAATGCCCAGCTATGCGAACAACCATGTATAGGAATTGACATTCGATAACAAAAACTCGAGCTTTCAGAAACGTCAAATCAAAGGAATTGCGATAGTAGGAATAGAATAAGATACGAAGCGTTTGTCACTTGGCTACAGGCGTTGGAATGGCGACGTCGCCAAGCGAGCCATTGTGGCGCTATTGTCGAGGCTGGCTTACGGGGATTTGTGGAGCTTACAGTACAGTAATGTAGAATATTTCGGACTTTCAGTGAAACTGTACTATGAGCAGTCGGTTATTTAGTTAGTCACCGGTACTTTTAAAAGTGGAGGAATTATTTATATACCTACATTAAAATGATACAACAAAGTTATTGCACTAAACTACCAAATTTTTCCAAAAGCTCAGTAGATAAATTATAGATAGTGAGAAAAATTTACAAGTTAATTGGCGTAGTGGTAAGTACCCCAACTTTCGTTCAGAAGGTCCGTGGGTTTATCTACTTATCTACTAAAGATGTAATCCAATGTAATAATTAAATTTTGTAAATTATCATCATCATAATTATTATTCATCATCTGTGCTAGTTAATACCTATAAATCTAAATGCTCCTGCGACCTTGAGTAGGTACGGTACTCTTGTACGGTACATTTAAACATTTTTAAATAAAAAGTAAAATAACAAACAGGTAGCTCAATCATGTGCTATTATCGTAAAAATAAAGAGCCATACCCGTACATAAATAAATGTTATTGTTGTTGCTACAGGCGCACTGAACTCGACACTCAACTCCTTGTCTGTTCTGAATTTACAAGCTCCCGGAATAGTTGTACTTTATTATAAAATGGTTGCTATTTTATAAAAAACGTTCCTTATTATCATGGATATATATCACACTATTACATCACACTAATATTACAAAAGTAAAAGTTAAGTTTGTGTGTAAGTATGTAAGTGTTTAGTTACTTTTTCACGCTCAAACTGCTGGACGGATTTGAATGAAATTTGGTACCGGAATTGCTTATACCCTGGATTAAAGAATAGGCTACTTTTAATGATAAATCAGGGCACAACATCTAGCCACTCGGTAAGACAGATTTAAAAATATTCATAAGTTAAACAAAGTTATTTTTTGTTGTCGAAATGTGTAATATAATATTCTTGAACAAAATTGTGTTGGTGTAATAGTCCGGTTCGCGCTAAGACTCGCTGCTGTAAGCCGGGGATTACCCGAGCTACCTGCACTCCTCATTGTTCTGCTCATTAGACTCACTTCTGACGAGACGAGAAACAGTTGAGTGTACCGTATTTTAAATTAGAATTCAAAAATCATTTATAATAGTAGGACAGCGATCACATTATAAAATAAAATAATAAATAAAAAGATTTATTCAAGGTCTTTTCTAAAACATAGTAGGTAGGTACATTAAATACACATCAGTTTAGGTTTATAACTACTAAGGTTTAAAAGACCTTGAAACATATTAAAAGCTAGATGATTCTCTGTCCAAACGCGAGCAGGAAGGAATCAACAAACAAGTTGTGGGGCTTTGTTTTCTTTCGGTAATCCATCCACTTACATCTAAATAGTCAAGCTCCAGTAGTAGCCAGGCAATATTGTCAAAGTCAAGAGAAGGGAAATTAGAGAACAGCTTATTAATCAGATCATTGATACTAGTGTTTATCAGCACTAGTTACCGTTTGATTTAGTAAAAGCATTAGCATGTTCTATCTAGAACGACGCTATTCAGTGCTGTTATAAGTCCTAGATTAGTCCCAGCTACCATCAGCTTTCTGCATATTTGACAAGATGTGAAACGGACTTAAACTACTAGGGATGGATAAAAGTGAGTTTCAAATAGTGACCAGCGACCAGATTATAAGCTAGTGACATGAACGATGGCTAGTTACCACCGGTGTACTGTAGTACTGTTTGTTGTAAACAGAGCTCGTCTTTTCTATAACACTTCCTGTACGTGTTACAATGTTTATAAACTTAGGTAACACCATACCTCATATCCCTTGCAAAGCATGCTATTTAGTCACGTACCTGAAACAAACACAAAATATAATTAGCTCTATTTATCTGTGGCGTACCGCGTGACCCACTAGTAGGGTCAAGGGAATAAAAACCTTCTCATTCAGGGTTTTTAACCCGCCTTTTGTGCGGCAAGACAAGTTTTTGCTCCTAATACTCGTAGCAAGTTTATATTTACCCGAGATCTTTCGCAGAATCCTCCAGCGTCGTCATTGTGTCTCCGCGATAAAGGAGCAGCGTCGGATTACCGCTAAGCCGAGTCAGCCGGAGTGCCCGCAATATGTTTACTTACACCCCCCGACCCCCACCCCGGGGGTAACACCCATCCGCAAATTGTCTACGTCTTAAACCCGTAATTGAATTTATAATGGGTTAGTTTAAGGTATTTAGTATTTAGGCGGGGTTATGTGGAGATTATCCAAATTCCGGCCGAGTCAATAAGTTCACGCAGTATTAATGAGTTGAGCTTGCAAATTCAGGTAAATATTTGTGCGTTTAAGGAAACAACATCCGAACGACGGGTCGGAATTAATGCTAAGCGTGCCTCAATACTGCCGATGAGGCGGACAACACACACGCCATTTTATTCACCCAAAGGCAACTCAATACCAACTGGAAATAAAACCAAGCAGTACTTCGAAATGGTAATAATGCGTGTGTAGCCCGTCTAGGTACAAAGTGAATTTTTCGGGATTCTTTTCCTTGAGTCGTTTGAAGCTTTCAATCAATTGAGTGTGTACACGCGCAAAATAAACGAGAAAGTGAGCCTTAATGTTTCATCGATATTATTTGACTTCTTTTAATACTTTTTATTTATGTCACAAATACTTAAATCGAATAAACATTTGTAAATGTACTAAGACTTTCCCGTGACCCGTACAATAATATTCACAATATGTTTCAGTGCCGTATTATTTATTATTATTTATTATTTATTATTGTCTAATACGGCCACCAAAACATATTGTGTTCATATTATAAAATACTAAAAGCAGTCATATTTAAAAAGTTTTATAACAAAAGCAGTCACTTTTAGATCTCCAGGTGACTTCAACTCTTATAAATGTAAAGGTCGTGCATAAGGTCGCAAAAGAAGCCGTAGTTGCTGACGATAGCCTATTGTATCCAAACTCCTCGTTGTGCGAGCCCCAAAGTTAGTAAAACTAATAGGTCGGTTCAGTAATAAAGCTAATGGCCGGAGCGCCTTGTTCTGTAATGTGATTAGGTACCTCCTGCTGATGAATATCTTAGCATATTGCAGCTGCGGACTTGCTAATGCAGTTATGGAATTATCCGCTCTCCATGGATCTGTGTGCAAGACTGCGTCTTTGGTTTACTCGCTGCTCCGCTGCTTTAATACGAGGGTTGTTGAATACATTATGCTTTACGTTATTCTTCTTTACTCAACGTTTTATAGACTCGGGAAGGTCATCATCATTACTCATAGAACTGGATGAGTGATGAGTAGGACGGATGACAGATCAGCTTGAGAGGTCTACTTTATAGAAATAGAAAAACATTTATTTACATCACTCACACACATTACAGTAAACAAAACACATTAACTTTACGCGTGTACAAGTTCTGTGCTTTTCAGATCAGACATTGACCTGTTTTCGTTCTGTTCTTCGTTAAACTAAGAACTTGACATCAGAACACATAGAATATCATGAATATTAAAGGTAATTTCGAGATAATTACTTTCTTGCATTATATTTTATAATATTGGCACAATCAGTTTAAAGTTAGCTAAATACCGTTACGAAAGATTTTGGCTTCCTCGACCCAGCAGACTCTTGACTTCTTTTCGAAGTCTGCTGAGGCCGCTAATTAAAAAAAAAAATTACACAGAATCTAAAACCTGTGAGTAGGCAAACCATTCCATTTTTAACTTATTTAGATAGGCTGTTTGCTCTTATTATTTTAGTGTAAGAGAAGTTTCAAGGTTATGTTGGTTTATCCATCGCAAGGTTTGCTCATTCCGTTCCTATTGACTTTGGTGGGCGCTATCTGGATGTTTGCGGAGAGTTCAGAGTTATAGAAGCGAATAGCTCCTTGAATTCAATTAGAATAACGTGCCAATGGATAGCGAAGATTGTTGAATCTAATTATGAAACTGGACACCAGGGAGTTGTTAACTTGGTTACCACCAGTTAAGATAACTGATGGTTTCTGTTCAAATTATAACCGTTACTTGCTAAGTTTACTTATCTAAAGTATCTACATTATTGTCATCAGCCATTCTCATGCCTCGTTTTCGCTATTCGCAAAACATAATAATGAGCTAAATCTAGATGTTTTAAATAAATATCCTTGGACATTACACAGCGTCAGTTAGTCCCAAGCTAAGCAACAAATACTTGTAACCAGACTGATAAACAACTGTTAGGGTTAAACGGATCATAAAATAATATTCCAGAAAGATCGCTTCTTAGCGATAAGGCCGCCCATTGTACATTGTTAGGTACTTAGTTTTTTCTTAAGTTGTAAATTGTATCATAATTGAGTGTACAATAAAGAATTTTCATTCATTCATTCATTAATTCCAGGAAAATCGACAAATTGCTACGTAGCTCAACTAGGCACCTTATGTGCAGTTGATTTAAACGACTATAATTCAACAGAATGCCTGAACCCGCATTGAATTACTCCGGTTTGAGTTAAACTGAATTTCAATGATTGCTTCAGTAATGCGTCGAATTGAATTTATTCTGGATCGGCCGCATTGTGGATGGATCGCTTCATGCGTCTCTGTCGGCCCTCATTCATCGCGTAATCACGTTAATGGAGTGTAAACCTGTCCCCATGCCCGCGGTTTGTATCCACGTCAGCTGGCTCACTCCATAGCCAACTTGTAGCTTAATAAGCCAGCCCTTGTTCAAGAACGTTGTATCTATAGACATGGTTAAAGCAACCCAAGCAATATTAAACATTGCTACTAACAAAGTAAAAAATAATAGATGAGATTAAAAAAAACTAAAAAAATGCCTACAAAGATCTAAAATAATACGTATGTCTACCGCATTTAGGAAATCAGTCTTGATCTTTGATTTAATTTCATTTTCTACAGGTATCTAATAAGGGATCTCCTCTTACTATCTCTAGTCTTTAAAATCCCGGAAAAAGCTATGAGAAGTTTATTCGCTATACATCAGTTATTTTTAGATGTATAGAAGTGTACTAACTGTTCACCCGAAGGTGTCACATGGTAGAACTGTGTCGGTGTAACGCGAGCCACGAGCTATGGGCCCCGTCATGTTTGTCGGAGTAATTGGGTCTCCTTTATGTCGCAGTCTATGGTGGCTCACCTGAGGGGACTACACTTACTATTACCGGGTGAGAGAATAAATAACACCCTGTAGTACCGATGGTGTTAGGGTGCCCGTTAAGGTTCCAAATGCTAAGTTCTCTTTGAGATGAATTTTAGACTTTATGTTATTGTGGCTGTTAGGTAATTAAATTCGTATGTGTATAAATACATAGATACGTTTTATCGCGTTGTTTACCTTATTTCTTTACGTCGTTTAAGTTCGTATGAGCAAGCGGCCAACTCTCAGTGCTGTTTGGTAGCAGGGCTTGGAACCGGTTTGAAATTTGGGTAAGGACCAAATTTTTTGCATCGTTGCACAACGGAAATCACGGCTGAAAGTGTCACAACGGAGCAAATGTAGCACAACGGAATTTGTAGTGGTTAGTGTACATGGGTCTAAAAATGATCACAATGTTTAGCATAATTAATTACATTCATATTTTTCTCAACCTTGGAAAAATAAATTAGGTACCTACCTACTTAAAACCCTAAATTATGATTTTCCTTAGTTTAATTATTCTGTTACTTTATAGATTGAGATATTGTGAGTAAAAAAAAACAGCGGACATTAGTGTAATATTATGTATTTTGATAATATTATATATTGAAAAAAATTATATATATACCACTATTTATTAATTTTAATATCACAGATAATACATATTGTACTACCTAAACAAAATTAATATTAAAAAAAATTAAACAAAATTAATATATAAAAAACTACTAAAAAAAGACCTACATGAAGTAATATTGTGTACCTATCTTTACAATGTTCCGTTATGTCACGTCGCACAATTTCGTGTCGTTCGTTGCACACAGGAGTAAAAACCTCTACGACCCAGCAATAAAAAATTATCACTGCAAAGAATAAACACCTATAAGAATACTCATCAGAGTTGTTCAATAGTAGACAAATAAGCTCTTATAATCAATAATGCAAAGTAGCAAAAGTTAACACAAAACACTTTAAAAGTCTTACAGAAGATCCGGATTTTTAATGGTACGCGTGCACTTCAAACACGTTTTTTCAAATGAGTGAAAAACAACATGGCGGAATTGGCCTAAATTTAGTCACAAGTCAGATGACGGTGTTGCCATTGCAATAAAGCATTATTTGTTATCCAATATTACCAAGTTCTCGAGTTATGCTGTCCCACAACGGAATCGCACAACGGAACGAAATTTGTGACACTCATTATGATTATTATTATTAATAAACTATAATGTTTAACGAGATCCTAATAATAAAAACGTAAAGATAATATATATTGGTGACTAAATAAAACAGAAAGTCTGTGAGAAAGTTTTTATTTTTAGAATAAAATTGCAATAACCTAGAGGAGTCGGAGATGTGACATTCACATTTTGTATGAAAATCGAAAATGGATTCAGTATCTTGATTTTCCTAAAATGAATTTTACAGAAATCTAGTGAAAGAAATCTTTATTTGAATTAGGCACAGGGTGCACAATAAGTTAAACTTTAGTAATCAAGTCTTAAAACTCACCTAAGTTAACAACTTTTTTTTATGTTATGATTTCAAAGTAATGTGACATCGTTCCCTCGCACAAAATGCAAAAAATTTGGTCCTTACCCATTTACCTGTTCGGAACCGGTAAAAACCGTTATTTCAATGAATTTCGTTCGGAACGCAAACGTTATCGCGAACTAATAAAAAACCTCAATGAACCGGTATATCCAAGTGTATCTAAAACGCGTAGGTTTTCAAAGGTGGCAAATCTTGGCGGATAGGCGCGGCGCAGGCGTGGACGCTCGCTACGAGGGAAAGAACTAATCGTTTTCGTTCTATACCGATATTTCGAGCAAAAACCGCTTGGACAGTTCCGCTCGCATTAACCGCTACGATAGAGGTTACGTTAGAACGTTACCGTAATGAAAAGGTTGTAGGTATTTAAGGCCAAACCGGTTTGAAATTTTTACCGGTTTCCAAGCCCTGTTTGGTAGAATAAAATAACACCATGTGGTTATAGTTTGCTATGAAAGGTAAATTGTTTATTTTAGTTAATCTATCAATGAACAAAATTTATATAAGAGACGTTGTGTATTTATTTTACAAATGTGTCTTAAATTTCGTAAAGAGAGTTTGCCGTTGACTTACACGCGACCTTGCTCATCCCATTATAAAAAAAGCTTCATGATTACAGTGCAATATTAAATTATGATCGCAAAAATAAATTAAAAAGAAAACTTCAAAGTGACCTTAAAATGACTTGTTAGAAAATAATGGCCAGTCATAGAACAGAAGAAAAAACTTCAATTAAAAGTTTGGTATATTAAGAAGACAAGCGCCATCTCCGGCAGCTCCCTTAAGAGCAGTCCGACAAATAATGCAAATCTCTTCGAAGAATTAAACGATATTAAATTCTAAAGCCTAAAAGTTGCCTCGTTCTGGATTCCCTGAAGACGATGTAACCTTTTAAAGCCTTGTCACAGTGTAGAACGCACGAAGAACATAATGTACTGTAGTTAGCGCAGAGTTTCCAGATATTTAGCAAATCTGCAAAGAGTACTACATGTATCTCAGAAATTTGCAAATTAAAAAACAAGTACTTAACTGATATTTTTTCTCTGATATAAAACCATAGTGTTAATTCAAGCCAACAGAAAATATAGAGAGTACCTACTAAGTCTAGCTCTACTACTTTCACCTAACTAATATACAAGAAGTAGTCTAAAAAATATATTATCCGCCATAAATTGTTACAAATAATTCTACTTAATAATGTAAAAGTATTCTAAAATATTTTATACCCATAAACAATCTCTCTAAATCAAGTTCTATTTTACGAAAGATTATAAGCATTCAGTAGAAATCCAGTTGAGCTACTGAAATGTACTACGCCGTACCCAAGTTGAGAAGTAAGCTGAATAATTTATCAGACTTAACAAGGATTAATACGTCAGAGTTAAAACAGCAAGTGGGGGCAAACGGATCTGCGCGTGGAACAGGGCCCGATCAAAGTGCATTTACTCGGGTTATGAGGGTTAGGCGTAATGAAGTCTTCCCTGAATAAGTCCCCAAGTTAGCTTCCCTCTAATGGACGAATAATTTACAAACATTCATAAATTTATAGCGCGATCATGTCCATTAAAGATCTTTAAAATGGGGTCCTCTGAAAGTTTCCTCTAAACGAATTACATACAAACCATGAATTAAATTATACGACTTTTTTTTTTTAACCTCTTCTGTCCCACTGCTGGGCAAAGGTCTCCCCCAAACTCTTCCAATCATCTCGATCTTTAGCTGCGTCCCACCATCCTTCACCACACGACTATGTTTCGAATATTTTCAGACGAATCTCTTTTTTTTTAGCAGTTAAATAATGCAGAAATACAAACTACAATTTCAATAATATTGAAACAACCGGACCGAGTTCTGGTCAAATCACCAAATCAGCATCTCATGATCCAATTACGGAATCAAAAAGCGCGGGTTTCATCTTTTGGATCAGCATTTTTATCAATTTCGCAGATGAATGCATGCGGCGCCCCATTTCCTTCCGTTTAATACTTTTGCAGCAAAATGCTAGAAGGCGATTTAAAATCGAGTCGCGGCGTGAACTCAACCGTAACTAGCGGGATTCGAAGAATAAGAGCCAGGTGGAGACCATTCAGATACAAATACAGACGATTTTCATAGAAATTACCTTAGAGAAAATGTTGACTAAAATAGCTGTATAGACAGTGTATAAGAGCAACACTGCTAGCTATTTTTGTCAATCCTAGCAAAATTTCAAACATTCAAAATGTTTTTACTTGAATGCAATTAAACATAAAATTACCATAACCTAGGACAAGCGGATCGACTCGTACATGGATAAAGATTATTAGACATAACATGGCGCTGCAAACGTACCAGCATAATATTCACGCATATAAAAATACTACCACTTAGGAGGTAAGGTATATTAAAACAGCTCATAAGCGAAAAGTTATACCATTTGTGTTGAACCGACTCATAAGAGTAAGTTCTAAAAAAACTACATTTCCCGTCTGAAAGCAGCCATTTCGCAAACGAGTTGACAAGTGACGTTATCGTATTTCCTTCAGAACTCGAAGGCATTGAAGACCACGTCCGCCCGCAAGCGAAGCGGCTCACTCCTCTATTGTGATAGAAATTGTTCTCCTCGGGGGTATGCGCTTTCGCAGTGCAGAAACTTTTCTGAAGACCGATGAACTTTGTGGAGCAGAAATTGTAAGTTGAGTTTTCATATTGCGTGCAAGTTCGAATGACGAACGCTGTATTTGTATATTTACCAGAAATACAAGAATATGTTGTGTAAGAGTGCTAACTTCCTTATATAAATAATAAATAAATAAATATCCTTGGACATTCCACACGGCGTCATCTAGTCCCAAGCTAAGCAATTTAATGCTTGTGTTATGGTAACCAGATGACTGATAAACTGATAAACTACATAGATACATAGATATAATTTTTTATTTGCGATATAAACAACAAGTCTATTCAAAATTGAGTTTTCAAAATGAACGAACAACTTGTATCACTTCACCTGAGTTATCATAACTACCTGATGCCTCTATATCAAATTATTTGTACTCCATGTGTGTTTAGCAACTGTTACTGCCCTCGGAATCCCGCGCCTCTGTTTGTGCCTCCAGGAATTTATATTGTTTGTTCGGATAACGCATTAAGTATTTTTATTTGAGACGGATAAAGGAGTGTCAGGGTATTAGTATTGGACAAATATTTGTCATCAGTAACACGATACGGTAGCATTTTTTCTTTCTCATTCGAAGGGACATTTCTTTTGTCAACGCTGTTGTTTACATTGAGGCTTTTGAATGAAGTAAAAATGTATGACGTGCATATTAACGTGACTGTCAAAATAAATACAATAGGATTATAAGGTAACAGACTGAACTAATACCATAAGAATTTCAAGTCAACACCAAGTTATTTAAACGAAAGGGATGTGATAGGAATCCTTTTTGAAGTCAACGGTATCAAGTTTGCTGTAAAACTTGCAATTTAGTGAGTCAAGCTTTTACATCGGTTTAATTATACGCCAATTTTATCTTCAGTATAAACTAAGATTGGGTTCATTATCAAGGTATTTGTAATCAACAAAACTTTTTAAGCTTAAAAAATTATTACCTATTTTTAGAACAAAAAGTCCGCATTTGCGAAGCTTCATCCAATAACAGGGCAAGTAGCAGTTAATAAAGTAGATGCAGTGGAGTGCATCAAGTCAGCGTTCAGTCAACGCGCCAACAGATTTGTGGTGTGACAGCTGACGCGCCGGCACCTGGCCATGTGGCTTCACGAGCTACTGACTAATAAGTTTATTATAAAGTAAACCAATTACTCAGCAGCTATAGATTTAGTAATGGAGGATTGGGAAAATAATCTGGATTAAACTAATATAGTCTTTTTTAAACTTTCGCGATCAGAACATATGAATCTATATTTATCTGTTGCAAACTGTTATCTCTTTCAAAGTCGTTGTTTTTCATCGTCGTTACAACAATGAAAAACAACTAAAAAATAACTAGCCATAAACAAACTCGCATTTATATAAAATCCAAACGCAATTACTAAACTAAATTCTCAAAATTAGTTTGGAACTTTCCTTAATTCCAATCACAACTTTGAAACCCAAAAACGTGTTGCAAATAAGTTCAGTCTAACTTATAGTTAAGCGCGGTCTACACTGGCCGTTTGGATAAGTTCTGAACTAGAACTAAGGCAGTTCTGCACTGGCGAGTGAATAGCTAGCACTCTAGAACGCTTGAACTAGTTTGATTGGTTTTTAATCGTGACTTCAAAACGATAGCCAATATAGCCTTTACCATTATATTGCTACTATTCATTTGTTAAGGATAGGTACCAATACTTAGAAGTTCCAAACGTTCCTTCAGAGCTTAAGATACTTTAAATCCTATTAATTCATTAATAAAATTTCATAAGTAATAAAAATTCGCATTATCTAGCATAGATGAGCTAGCGCAGTAGACATTGTATAGACAACTCGGCAGAAGACCTTAGAAATAGTAAGAACTAAGTCCAAATAAAAGCCATCAAGGGAGCGCGACATCTCAGTTCCGGGCGAACTATAAGTTATACTTGTTTTTACACAATTCTATAATTTTTAAGTGCTTACTAGTGGCAAATCGGAGTGTCGCAAAAGCTAAATTAAACTAACTAAAATTAATGCCATCCTTTTTATTCCCATCGCTATAAAAGGGACGGCAACATTTTTAGTTAGTTGAGTTTAGCTTTTGCGATACTCCGAATTGCCACTACTCTCAAACTAAATCGAAGCTCTTCAGATGGTATAATTAGAGTATGCATGGTGTACACTGTCGGTGTCGACGCCTGTGCTCAGACGGTGACCGCGACACGGCACGACACTCGTTTCAGAGTCGTTAAATTTTATCGCGCCTCTCCACACATCTGCGTCGATCGTTACTCCTCGCTATTTGTCGCCGGCTGGGATTTCGCTCGCGGGTACTCGGCTTTACGTGCATTGTTTTAAATTACTGTTTTCTATTAACTGGTTCATTTGAGGATGTATTGGATTGTACCTATGCCTTTTTGAACAGTTTCTGTAAATTTTTTTAAGACAGCAACAATTATAATCTAAATAACCTAAAACTTGTAAGTATTTATTATTTTACTTATATAATTGTAACAGATATTAATAAAAAGATAGATAAGTAGTTTTTTACCGTTGCTACAGAAACTACATTTAAATTTAAAATACATTTTTTTTTAATCTCAATCCGGTGACACCGGATATGGTTGTGAGCCTGTTACATTTATGAGATGAGAAAATTGTTTGCTGGTAAAAAACTCTTTTAGGGTTAAACTCACCTTTGTACATAATAGTCTTTTTGAAATGTATAATAATTATATTATATATAATTGTAATTTTAATCATTTTTTTACCATAAATAATGATTTTGGTTCCAAACATTAAAGTTAAAAGTCGAAATCTTATAATATTCTATGCAGTGTTTGCAAATAGTATACCCGGTATACCCAGCTCCACACACATCCAAATCAGGCGCTGTCAGCTCGTCACCCCACAAATCTATCGCCACCAGACGCACTCGAGTGTGACCGCGGTGAACTCGGGGTACGACTTCACACACTTCTAAGAAGGTGATTTTTATGATCATCTTGACAAACTGATTGATCAGGTTCGATAGGTTTTAATGGGTGAAATCAAACAACAGCTGCCAGATGTCGGCAGCAGGTTTTATTGATAAATATTTGTCAATTTAATAATAATATAGATTTAAGTAGTGTTTTTTTATTATTCTTATGGCAATGAGGCTTTTTAAGCCCATACTTAATTATAAATAAATAAATAATAAATATCCTTGGACATTCCACACGGCGTCATCTAGTCCCAAGCTAAGCAATTTAATGCTTGTGTTATGGTAACCAGATGACTGATAAACTACATAGATACATTTTTATTTTGTAAATACATACTATTATACATAGAAAGACACCCAGACACGAAACAAATATTTGCAGATCATGCAAACATTAGTCCCGCAGCGGGAATCGAACCCGCAACCTCTGCGTCTCAGGCGGGCTTTCGCTCACTGCGCCACAGAGGAGATAGATTTAAGGAGTGTTTTTTTTTATTATTCTTATGGCAATGAAAAAAGATAGCAACAGAACAGATTTAGGTAATATCCATTTTAGCTAAAATAAGTTTACTAGTCCCATATGAATAACGGCTTGCCCTTTATCATTTTAACCTGTTCTTTAACATTTTGACCCTACGTTTTTATATCTACAGGGAAAAAAATATAATCAACCCAGGTTAGGACTTAGGACTGAATCTTGATTGTATAGGATGGATACCGACTTTTTTCTATTTTCTAAACTAAACTATAAATAGGTGAAAGAGATATAGAGTACCTAATCCGGCATTCCACGGGCAAGAGTGAGTCAAGTGGCGAGTTCAAAGGACGTGCAGCACGGACAGTGAAGCGCTCGTAAACATTTTAGGGCTAATTCATACAAAGTTATAACATACTTGCAGATACGTGTCTGTCTAGAGATTAGGGGATCTTTCCACGATCAATATTTCAAAACTTGGTAAATAATATTTGAAATAAAACTTCTAATAACTTTTTTATCGTTTTGGATCGGCCTATGTATTTAAAGATTTTTAAGATACAATAAGTATTAGAGTAGAATGTTGATGTACCTACAATTTTGTTTATTTGATACTTACTTATGTACATAATCTAATGAAAGGTAAGTTTTAATTTAACTTTGACAATAAAATAAATACTTAAAAAAATCTCCTTGGACATTTTACACGGCTCCATTTAGTTCCAAGGTAAGGAACTTAATGCTGATGATGCTTATTTTAACAGTGATGCACGTGACTGGACATTATTGATGCACGTGACTGGACATTATGAGTTAGGTATGCAACAAGATTTTGTTTCAACAATAATAATGCAATCATCGTATTGTTCGTGTGCAAATTCCTTAAATTCTTCAGTGTGTGGTTTTACGATCAAACAATATAGCTAAGTAAGCAAAACACAGGCGAGTCAGCAAAAACGGTACTTCGCCCGTAAAGTATGGAAGGGGCTTTTGTCAAAGATATTGTTTATGACTCCACTGTTTCGCGAGCTATTGTCAGCGAGTGGCAGCTCGTAAACTTACATCAACATTTACTTTCTCGCCTAAAATATACACTTGGCAGGGTAAAATATTACATTCAGAGACAGTAGGTATACATAGTATGATAAAGTTATTATGAAAAGGTACCGTAGGAGCAATGTAAAAAAATGTAATACAATTTCATTAAATCAGATAATACTATGTAATTTTCCAGCTTCATCATACTTGAACCGTACTACTATTCATTTTGAAGCTACATCATCATCATCATTGGCAGCTAAAATTATAGCCCACTGCTGGGTATAAGCCTCCTCCCTCAAACGCCACTCTAATCGGCCCTGTGCCGTTCGCATCCATGCCTATGGTCTCTATATCGTCCACCCATGCCCCTGCTTCATAGTCCAAGATAATATGATGAAAATATTCCAAGGACAAATGTTAGCATTTTCTGCATACATTTCAAAGGTAAATAAAAGGATCTAAAAGGAAATTATTCTGTTTTACGACGAATGCATATGGAGCGATTTCAGAGCTTTTCAATCTCTGTCGGTTTTCAAAAGATATTTTCTTGGAAAGTTGTGAAATTATTACTTTATTCTCAGAAAAGGTCCTGATGGTCACATTTTATACCCGCTGGGAGTATTACATAACTAGAATAAAAACCTTTATTAGTTTACTTAGAACAAAAAGCGAGTGGAACAAAACTTTTTTTACGGTTAAGCCTACTTTCTTCTTTATTTTGGCTTCGCCGGCTTTTGCCATGCATTTAGCCACTACCATGTGATTAAAATTCAAGTTAGTCAAGGCAAATCAAAGTCAGAGTCAGAGTCAGAGTCAGCGTCAGTAAAGATGTGGGTCTTTACTGAAGCATTACATGGACTTTGAGAGAACTTGAAATGCAATGATATCCAGTTTTGTTTCATTTGCCCACACTTATGTACGTTCACGAACACTTAACAGTTAATAATCCACCATTATTACACATTAACATTCGCTAAAACACAAGTTTTGGAAAATAAAAGAAAAAGACAACTTGACATCTCAAATTCCCGTCAAAAGTCCGTTAAGCCTACTTATTACACATTATTATTTTACTTACACATTATGAACCGAAAAATAGAACTTAATAAAAAGTTGTTAAAATCTTTCAATTTAAAAAAAGTGCAGTGTTTCATTCAGAATTTTATTGTTGTTAAACTCTTCAAAAATACAGCATTATAATTGTTCTTTCTAAGATAATAATTAGGCCTCTACATTTTTCTACGTCATTTGTACAGCGTTATAAGAGAATTTTAGCGATACTGATGCGATCCTTGAGGTCCTACCAGAATAAATGATTTTTCTTTCTTTCTTTCTTTTATGTCTACTACATACTACACTCAACACTCAACAATGCTATAAAAATTGTCTCATTCTTTGCTACCAGTCGTTAAGCATGTCACGCAAATTCAGTTCGAAAGGAGAAGTGATTTCGTGTTGACGCGACGACAGCTGTCAGCTCACAATGTGATCGCGAGCAATCCAATTGAATTTACATCGGTTTGTAGTGACGTGGAAAACTGGTACTGAGTGTGTGAGATTTTTGAAGATGATCTTTATATTTGAATTGAGGAGTAAAAAATAATTATTTAAGTTTATTATTTTAATTTTAAGTACATTAACCACCATGAAGTGTCTGACCTCGTCCAATGAATTGGTTTTCACAGATACCCTACTTGGATTAAACGTAAACGAAGTTTCGTGACAATTTTCGAGTTTAGCTTATGTTGGTGAACTACAAACTGTACGAATTCGTTGCAGTTCGCGTACGAAAATTGTCACGAAGGCTCTTGTCTAGTACTGTTTAATATTATAAAACTAAGTAAAGTTTTCGACGCGAGATCAAAAAGAAGACTCATAACGACGGTAAACTTGGAACCTGATATAATAAGAAACAGATTTGAGGATAATACGAGTTTATGCCGATTGTGGAATCGTAAGCCTTTAGCCAATTTGCAAGAAAATTTACAGGATAAAACTTCAAGGTATATACTATTATAAGTAGTATAATATCAATGATGAGATTGAGTCCTCTGATTGTTACTGAGAAATAAAAATAAATCCAATATACATATACGTTGGCGACTGAAGAATATAAACCTACTTACACAATGTTGATAGTAAAAACTCTCAAGAACTAAAATATCTTTCAATAACAATAGCTTTAGACTGGTAACGAGCTAAAAATTATCACAATCCGTCCAAATTGTGATCGCGTCGGAACAGTTGCGCGACAACTTGTAAATCAGGCGGGAGATTGACGCGACGCGACACCGCCCGTCACGCGCCGGCTAACTTTATTTTCGTCGGAAATGTGCAGGCGACTGGCAACTGTGACGACAGTAACTGGTGCTTAACCTGTTACTTTGTTTCAAGTAGTTGCAGAAAGAAAAAATCAATTACGTAATTTTCTTTTAACTAACAACAAATAAAATATAAATGCTTTCTTTATATTTTTTTTGCCAAAAATATCCTTCAAAACTCATCTAACGATTCATCAAAATCATGCATGTTCAGGCTGGCTTACAAAGCGTGCCAAAGAAAACAAAATACGAGTATTTGTATTCTTCATAAAACAGAATCCATAAGATGCAGTCGGGTAAAATAAAAAATAAATGTCAAAAACCGTAAAAGCCGTTCCGAAAGACCACCTACTCAGATTTTATCGCGTTCATTATCGCGCACCATCTCTCGCACGCTGAACATTATCTAAACTTTTTGTGTGCCCTGCCCTAGCACTCGGCAGATTAGAGCTGCTTTTTTGCGTCTAAATCTTTGCACTTAGAGCCCCAGCCAGGTGTGCAGTTATTTAATAACATGAATGTTGCGGAACGACTTTCAGACTTATGGAAAAGGTTTAAGGCAAGTTTTGTATTGGATATTTAGAAGCTGGTTTAAGACTAGTCTGCTCGGAAATAGCCATCTTGCTGCGACGCATGGGGTAGCAGGAATGCTTTTAAACGCCCCATTGAATGTGTTGACGTATGTAATTTCAGATTCCTTACAAAAAGCAAGTGTAGGGAGGCCATTCAGCATTCGACTGTTTTGTTGCATAAAAGAACTTCAAAACCCAAGGGGAGATGTTATCGCTGCTCATAATAACTAGAAGGCAATAACGCGATAAACGGCTTGGGATTTTATCGATGTAGAAATAATTCACATTTTAAAGATGAAAAGCATGGAATCGTTTGTATTTCAATATGAGAAAACAAGCGACGAGCAAAATAAGCGACGTACCTATTTAGTTTATAGATATTGAAATACTAAATCTTATCATTTTTTGTTGCAATCGGTTGAAAAAGAAAAGAAAGAAAAATCTTTATTTTGTCATTACAATTATAGAAAACACATTATTATATAAAAAGAGAAAGATAAAACAAGAAAAATGACAAAAATGGCTACTACTTAGCATGATGCTTAGGCAGGAACCAAGGAACCTGTCAAAGCGCTGGTCTTCCGTATCGCCGTAGGTAAATGTTAAATGGTTGAGTCAAGAATACTTGTCAGGTACGGAATTAATAATTTTATTATTGATGGTCATGGCACGCTACGGTGTTGGTCGGGGATGCAAAGAAAATTGAGTGCTGACACATTATCGACCGGCCATAGCACGGTATAGTCGGTAAGACAATTAAATTTAATTAAGGACAACAAGAAGGAAATTCCCAACTTCCTGTGCCAATAGAGACAACAGGAACAGACCAAATTGAAAGCCTAGAACTCAATGATCTATGCAAATTAATGCTTTGTTAAACAACACATTACGACAGGATGTCAGCTATTAACAAAACCGCGAAATCTTCGCTAAAGTTCAACACTTGATTTCGCAAAACCATCATTTTCACACGAATAGGATAATTTAACAACATTATGATGGCGCGTCTGCGGTCTGCAGTCGGTGGTTGATTTCACCACAACATTCCAGTTATTCAACCGTGGGTACAATATATTTCTGTTTTTACACTTGTAAGCTTTCCGCAATACTTTATTGGCTTAATATTGTGTTCAACACATTAATTTACTTTTATCGAAAAAATAAAAGGTTTAAGTAAGTTCCTATGAGCAGGTGGCACCAACTTTGGTGCCGAAGGATTCGTCATGGCTTAGCGACTTAAATTTCGGGACCGACAATTTAACGCGCCCTTTGAAGCACAAAGAGCTCATTTCTAAATGCTACTGGCTGTCACCCATCCTAACTGTTACCGCGCAGAACGTCGCTTAACTAACGATCTATGAAGAAGTAGGAAAGCTTGGCTACGAGCGCTGCAATAATGTGGTGTTTAACAACTTTCTTATAACTTTTGTCAAAAAATACGTAAGTACCTAAAGGTTAAGCCATAAAACCCGTAAGAAGACCTCAAAGCTGTAGAATAATAACAAGGCCAACTGAAAAGGGTATTCCGAAAAAGTTTTGATTGTATCAAACGATGTTATGCCGTTTGGGCGTCGATACAAACTACCATTTATTTGTTTGTTCGCTTTTCCTTTATTGTTGCGTTTGATAGCAAAAATTGTGAAACACAATTCGAGGAAATTGTGGGCGGCTTCTGGTCACTTTTATGCGTTTATATTTTAAGTTTTAATATTGACCTTTTACGGAGCAGTTAATTCTAAAGCCCGAACTGTCAATTTGGTTTTATTGTCTACTAAAATGTACATTAGAGGTCGTTTTAGAAAGTTTATGTAGGATGGTTGAATAAACTTGAACATGAAATTGATAAATGTTTATTGAACATTCTGCCTAAATGATTATGGTGCTTTCATAGGTTCATAGCTACTAATAAACTTCCTACAACTACGACTGAAATGTCTCGAGAAATGAGAACGGAGTGAAATGCTACTTTCCATACAGATGGCGCTTTGTCAACTAATTTCTAGGCGGGGAGCCAGCGTGCGCTCAATATCCATGTAAATGCAACTTCATTAGACATCAACACTGCATTTGTGAGACTACACGTCGATCCAATATTCATCTTGCACGTATTCGAACAATATAATAAGATAGTAATGAATACGTATGGAAAGTTAACTTATGCAAGATGTGGGTATGTACCAAATAAGTATTAGGAACCTCTGACTACCCCCATAGACATCTTCAAAAGGATCTAAAAATTGCTTAAAAAGATCTGAAAGAAATGTCTACCGCTCCCTGGGATACTGTCGTGATCATATTTCATTTTCATTTCATTTTTAATATAAGATACAATTTTCTAGATTATTGGAAAGTTGGTAATGTAAATAGTAATATCAAAGTATACTAGTTTTAAGTACGCACTTGAGTCTAAGCAGTATGAGCATTATCGAGATAGCAGTGACTTTAGAATAACATTAAATATCACAATTTACAATAGCTCATATTACGCTGTGGTTACCAGAGGTAAAATTGCATTCTTTAATCGAATATATAATAATGTGTAGGACAAGATGTAAATGTCTCTGAAGTGAAGATAAAAATCATGAACAAACTATTGCATGCGCAGTTAGGGCTGTCACTTTAAAGAGGAAGCAATTATAGTCCGCATATCCTCAGCGGTTATAGATTCAGATCATAATGTTAAAGTCATCAATGTCATTAACTTCCAGTTTTATAATTTAAGCCAAAAAAACTTGTTGTTAGTCTAAATGTCTAATAATTTTTTAATATTGAACAACTGAAATAATTTTTTATTATAATTTAGATTCATTTCCAACAATGGAGAAGTTTCCTAAACATCAAAATCCATTTTTTTTAATTTTATTAGCAAGATCTTAAGAATCTATAATAGGTGGTGAAAGAATTTTTGGAATATCTTGAAAAATGACAAAGTTATTCAACTTTTACGGCGGCTTAAAAATAATAGAATCAAAAGGCTGAGATTTCCGCGTGTGACGTCGCTTGTCTCGAGAGATTAGTTTCAATTTAGTATGACAAAATCTCATACGATTCGCGCTTTTCTTCGCCGCGCCGAACTAAAAACATTATTCAAGCTTAGAAGTTTGTTTTTCATTTTTTCTTTTTGGACATTATGGAAGCAGGGTATATGCTTGTTTAATATTGTACATAAAAGGCTTTACTTATACTAACTAAAAAGTGATATTTTGATGATTTAGTTTAAAAGAATTTTAAACTATCGAATAATCGAATCGAATTTCGTTAAAATAATTATTTTTTATTTTAATTTTTTTTTTCTAACTAAATGTTTTTTTTTTGGTTTTTTTTTTTTTTCTATTTTTTTTTTTTTTTTTTTTTTTGACAGATTTTCATGTTTAACTTTATGTATTGTCACTGCATACCTACTGCACACTTATTAATGATCGATGACAATACAAATAGTTAAACATGAAAATCTGACTTAACGCGTTCAGTGCTCATGACGAACATGCAGATGTTGCTTCAAAAGTGCTCCTCCTAGACTTTCCGTTGTGAGCTCAAATGAAAGACCTTGATGAGATCTACTTTTTCGATGACAGCTGTCAAACTTCAAACGCCCATATCTCGAGAACTACTCGTCCTAGACTTTCCGTTGTGAGCTCAAATGAAAGACCTTGATGAGATCTACTTTTTCGATGACAGCTGTCAAACTTCAAACGCCCATATCTCGAGAACTACTCGTCCTAGACTTTCCGTTGTGAGCTCAAATGAAAGACCTTGATGAGATCTACTTTTTCGATGACAGCTGTCAAACTTCAAACGCCCATATCTCGAGAACTACTCGTCCTAGACTTTCCGTTGTGAGCTCAAATGAAAGACCTTGATGAGATCTACTTTTTCGATGACAGCTGTCAAACTTCAAACGCCCATATCTCGAGAACTACTCGTCCTAGACTTTCCGTTGTGAGCTCAAATGAAAGACCTTGATGAGATCTACTTTTTCGATGACAGCTGTCAAACTTCAAACGCCCATATCTCGAGAACTACTCGTCCTAGACTTTCCGTTGTGAGCTCAAATGAAAGACCTTGATGAGATCTACTTTTTCGATGACAGCTGTCAAACTTCAAACGCCCATATCTCGAGAACTACTCGTCCTAGACTTTCCGTTGTGAGCTCAAATGAAAGACCTTGATGAGATCTACTTTTGCGATGACAGCTGTCAAACTTAAAAAAAGTAGATCTCATCAAGGTCTTTCATTTGAGCTCACAACGGAAAGTCTAGGACGAGTAGTTCTCGAGATATGGGCGTTTGAAGTTTGACAGCTGTCATCGAAAAAGTAGATCTCATCAAGGTCTTTCATTTGAGCTCACAACGGAAAGTCTAGGAGGAGCACTTTTGAAGCAACATCTGCATGTTCGTCATGAGCACTGAACGCGTTAAGTCAGATTTTCATGTTTAACTATTTGTATTGTCATCGATCATTAATAAGTGTGCAGTAGGTATGCAGTGACAATACAAAAAGTTAAACATGAAAAACTGTCAAAAAAAAAAAAAAAAAAATAGAAAAAAAAAAAAAAAAAAAAAAAAAAACATTTAGTTAGAAAAAAAAAATTAAAATAAAAAATAATTATTTTAACGAAATTCGATTCGATTATTCGATAGTTTAAAATTCTTTTAAACTAAATCATCAAAAGATCACTTTTTAGTTAGTATAAGTAAAGCCTTTTATGTACAATATTAAACAAGCATATACCCTGCTTCCATAATGTCCAAAAAGAAAAAATGAAAAACAAACTTCTAAGCTTGAATAATGTTTTTAGTTCGGCGCGGCGAAGAAAAGCGCGAATCGTATGAGATTTTGTCATACTAAATTGAAACTAATCTGTGTCTCGAGACAAGCGACGTCACACGCGGAAATCTCAGCCTTTTGATTCTATTATTTTTAAGCCGCCGTAAAAGTTGAATAACTTTGTCATTTTTCAAGATATTCCAAAAATTCTTTCACCATCTTTATTTAAATGCTTAGGACTATTTATTCACATAAAAAAAAATGAAAGGGAAACTTCTCCATTCTTGTTA
Source organism: Xanthorhoe designata (assembly GCA_963582015.1). Lineage (NCBI taxonomy): Eukaryota > Metazoa > Arthropoda > Insecta > Lepidoptera > Geometridae > Xanthorhoe > Xanthorhoe designata. Next base: position 12,626,224 of record OY757040.1, on the reverse strand, counting down.
AAAAGTATTTTCATTGATTGCAAGTATTATTACGAGTTGGATAAGACTTGCCTGACAACCCTATTCGGTCAAGTGACAGCGCTCACGGCGCACGCGCTCGCAATATCGAAAAGCTGGCAAATAACACCGGATTATTTAAATAGGACATCAAGGTCCTGTCACTGACTTTTTGTTCTTTGTTCGTCAGCTTTCATGCACATCGTAAATTTTGATTCGAGACACATTTTATTGGTTCTCGTAAAAATGCAAAGCACTCTACCATTATAATTCTTATAAGTTTTATAAGTTACCTATGAACATCACGAATCTGAATTTGAAAACTGTTATTACCTATTCGTGTTAAAAATAATTATTTCACTATCAATAATTTTTCTCGAAAAATATATGCTAAATTAGTATTCCTGGATTGATATTGATGGCTATTCGGGATGTCGCCAAAACTAAACTAATCTAATTTGACAGCACTAAAATTGATGCCATCCTTTTTTCTTTGATTGTTATAAAGGGGACGGTAACATTTTTAGTGCTGTCAAATCAGTTTAGGTTAGTAGCGACATCCCGAATAGCCACCATTATAATTATATTTAGTTTGTAAATCGTTTTTGCCCTTCTTTTTAATTATTATGTCTTTTGAAATTTTGTATCATATGTTTATTAAAATAAATTATTATTATTATTATGTATGTCAAGGTTTACCATCACGGGACTATGGAGTCCCGGACCTTTGGTAGGCATGCATGGGGCCAAAGCCAACACACAGAGGCCCTTTTGACAGTTTTGATGTTTTTGTGATGGAGACACATACCGGTGACTACCCTGAATAACACAAGAAATGCATCCAAAGGCAGTCCTCGGTCTGTGCAGGACTATTAAAAATGTGGGAAACTACTACTGGGCTATGGGGGTGGGATGGTAGTGGACTGGTTACCGGGGAACTATGGGGACTATTATTATTATTATTATTATTCACAGAGATTAATAAAAAAAATTATCAATTATTTCGACATTATTTGCATCAACATTCTATTCAATTCTCTATTCTATAGACATTTGTAATGTAGTAGTAATGTAAGTGTCCCAGTAATGTGACGTATAACTTAACCACGCACATATTACAAAATAAAACAAAACTTCCATGTCTAGGCAGCGATTAGTACTGTCAGCTGCAGTATAAAGTCGTGATAATCTGGCCACTCACCGTGGAGCATCCGACGGTAATTACAGTCGCAGCGGTCCTCAATTACAGACTCGCAACGCTTCGCCAGAAAGAGCTGAAAGTGTTCGTGCTACGTAAATGTTGACGCGCAATTGAAAATTCAATTTGGATAAGAGTTTCACAACGTTTTTGTGAAATGCTAACGAATAGATAAGTGGTGTTAAGTAGTTTTTTTTTTACTTTTCTTTTCATTCTTAAGCTAATTATAGTATCTGAATTTAATTATAATTTTAAATTGATAATTGTTATTCTACATTACGTGGAGCCCTGACACAGGGACCCGGCAGCGCGGCCGACCACGAATGAGATGGCGGGACGAACTAGACGCCTTTGAGAGGGACTGGCGGACGAAGGCACTGGATCGGCGTGACTGGCGAAAGTGGGGGGAGGCCTTTGCCCTACAATGGGACAGTATGGGCTAGTAGTAATAGTAATAGTAATTGTTATTCTAAATAGGAAATTAAACTGTTCCGATTTACCGCGATCGCGCATGCAACTTTGCTGAGAAATACTGCATTATAATGTACAAGATGTGATCCAAATGCTTATTTTATAGTGTTGTATTAGTGCTGGTAATAAAGATGTAAGATTAAGATGAACTGTGCAAAAATATCAGGAACCTCACAATCCACGAGTCATGGTAAATATCCCGATTTTAGCGCTTAAAATGTACATCTCAGTTTCAAAAGTTTTAATTCAAAGTACCTCCTAAAATTTGTAAAGACATTGTGTGAGAAGTATTAGTGTAACTTACATTACCCAGCTCAAACTGAACCAAGATAATATTTCCACTCTTGCAAAATGTTATGGTGCAAAAGTCTTTGAACTTATGAATGACCGTCCTCTCAAGACAGGTTGAGTTATATTCAGGTCGACACTGACTTTAAAACAAAGGCTCAACATATTCCGAGAGAAGTTGAAACAAGTCGGCAACATGATTCGGTTATGAAAAGACGTTTTGAGTCCGAATGAAGCGAGGCTAATGTAAAATTCATTAGCTCTTGCTTCTGAGGTATCGCCCTCATAAAATTACAAGCTTCGTTGAGCCAAGGGCTTTCTTTACCAGTTGTTTTTTAAATAACTCGGGCGTCACTGTTGAATGTTTCATGCGCATAATGATGTATAGGACCGAAATTGGTTCCGAAAATATGAGTGACGAGGTGCTCCTTTCATCTGTCAGTCGGGATATCAAAAAGTATAATGAGATCGAGGCAGAGTTTAGTGATCCTTACAAATTTACTAATTGAAGATACATTATGAAAGGTTCCTCAGAGGTATTAGTCCCGCTCGAGAAGATTTTGGCATCTGTTTCTTGCCTTATCGAGTTACGGGTTCAATGATCTGTAATTTGCGAAATTGAGGAATTTTAATTGAAATGCATGCTTAAGGAGTTTCAGCCGCAACTTTGTTCGTTTTGAGTTTGAACCAATTAACTTTTGTATACATAGCCTTGATACTATAAGCTATTTTATGCGCCTAGTATCAGTAGTCCGATGATCGGACTGATGAGACTTTTTAGTTGTTTCATTCAAATTTTGCCACTTGGACAATAACTCATAAAACTACAAGTTTTTAGTAATTTTATTACGAATTTAATGTTATTTTATGTGTACATCAATATTTTGAAAGAGATACATACTTAGCTCTTGATACTGCCCAGGTTATTAACCGCACACAGAGCCATGCTATTCTTGTAATAATTAAAATAGCAATTATCAAACAAGTTCAGCGCATCAACACTTCAAATAGCGCAGACGCAACACAATGGAACCGAAGAATGCAAAGAGAAGATGTATTAACTGCGACAAATATACATTGTACATTCAATTCAGATCCAAATATTGTGTTGTCATGTTGAGCTGCAAGAATTATTCATAAATAACTTGCTTCTGCTAGTTTGATCAACTGTTAAACTATTTTTAAATAAATAACCGTTTCGAATAACATATTAATTAGTATTGATGTTTTTAAAACTAAATCCGCGGGTTTGCTCACGATTTTCTTCTATACCGTATAAAGCTCGTATTAGAATGCAAAAAGTGAAGATTTAAAGGCCTAAGTTTTAAAACTAGTCGAATAAAATAGTTATCTGGATATGTTGTGCATTGATAACATTTACATAACCCCTTTGATATAACTGGCTCGACTTCCTCAAGCGACCCAAGATCCAAGAAAATCGAAACAAATAAACTCGGAATGTCTTTCAGAAGCCAACAGTTGTCGTATGTAGATAGGATAAGCGCAAGTCAAATCAACGCCAATCACGTCTGGCTGCAGTCTCCGGGGACCCGAGCGGTGCGTGACCGAAATTTTATCGGATACTTTTCACCCCTCGGATAACCGATTGCAGAAGTCAAACTGTTTGGAGACTTTGATCTCTTTTTTCTTTGTTTTGTATCGAACTTACCATAATAATACATACAATTTGTTGATATGTATTTAGAATTTTTAAAGTAAAAAAGAATCTCTGGTATCATTATTAACTTTACGTGTTCAGATACTTGCGTAGATTTAAAACTATTTACAACAATAGCTTAATTATATATAACATTTCTGACTTACTGCTTACTCCTATTCTGAATCAGCAAAGTATCTTACCTGTAATAAGAAAAAGTAAAATTATTCAAACAGCCAGGTTTCCAGCTCGGAGCCCGATATAAAATCAAACCGTCAGCTACTTTCAATAATGCGGACCGTAAAGCCAGATAGTTTGCAAAATAATATCCCAAAAGACTTAACTCGCGGAGTGTACGTCCGGATAACGGCAATTGGGAGTGTTATAAAAACTTTTTCTTTGTTTTATTCTCTCCGCCGAGCCTCTCGGAGCCTTTTGTTAGGATTCCGTCTGGACTCCAAATCGTTTTCCAATAGTATTTTATATGTAATGGACAATAACACATGCCCCGGGGCCCATTGTGAGACGCGCGTTTATATTGACGACTTGTTCATAACGGCAACAGATTGAGGCGAATATAATGCTTTTGGACACATTACTACATACACCTCCACATTCCTCGACCCACGCGCAACGGTTCAGTAATTCATTACCATCTACTATACAGTTAAAGGAAATTGTATTGTAGTTTAAATACCCCTTCCCATCTAAAATTGTAATAAAATCTTTACAGCCAAAGCCATAACTTTAGTTAATTATAGCTTCACATTTATAACTCTTTCAGTTGCGATGTCATCTCTCCATAAATTCAACTTTCTTTAATATTTGAAAACTACTCGTAAACTCACTGAAACGGCATATTATTTCCTTTTCATTTTGGAGTCCGGAAGGACTTATGAATGTTATATGACGCCTCGGAATTACTGTCTGTCTGTCCGGTGCAGTAAACGGCGCCGTTGTATAAATAGCAATATCATTATGCATTTACTTAACAGGGATTTCTCGAAACTGTAATGTTCATTAAGATGTTTCATACTGTTATTTCTATTATCGTTTAGTTAGTGAATTAGATTGTAATGTTGGTAAATGGCTTTATTGGACAACCGGGAACATTATGTTCATTTGAATCTGCTTGTACGACAGAAATCTAATTACATTACACTGTGCTTTGCAAACGGAATAAAACATATCTGAAAGCTGGTAAAGGCAGATGAAAATTCAAAAACAAAATCTACAATACCAATGAAAATATAATATATATATATATATATCTACATAAAACCTTTCGTCATGACATACGTGCGTATCGAGAACGGCATTATAATAGCCGATGTATTCCATATCGATACTGACAGCAATTGGAAATGTTAACTGTCAGAAATAGCCCATCAAATGTACGAACTCACATCGTAAACGCTTGTCGTAAAGCAAAGGCCGTAACTGCAGTTCTGGGAACGCACGCGAAGCGACCCCTCGTGTCGGCGTTAACTGCTTTACTTCAAGTTGGGGATGAGCAATATAGGGCTCTTAAGACTGTAACTTGTTATATTTTTTATCTTTAATTATCATCAATATAAAAATATGCATTATAAAACAAACAGATTAACGAAAACAAGGACACTAACGAAAATACAAAAAAATATTAAACGACTAAATTTGTCTTGTGAGGTTCGTGTTGTTTCCTCACTGGAAAAACATTAAGATACTCTTATTTAGTTTTTAAGAAAATAGACTCATGTGTGTATTACGACATAAAAATATGATATTATTTTTTAAGTTTCTACGCATCAAATCAGAAATGTACCCGAAGTAATATGAGTATGGTTCTTTTAAGTTACTACGAAGTGCTTCTGACAGATGCGTATCAAGAGTAATAACATCTACTTGTTGATGTGGACGAAGGTTGCAATATATTAATTGGCTTTGACGCGACAATGTAGTCGTTACAATCGTCAGTTACGTCCGTCATTGCCATTGAAAGTTAGATCTATGTCATGCACTTAGTATTAATTGATAAATAGTATCTTTATACTTTAAGGTTAACTCTTGTGGACACAAGCTAAATATGGACAAGAATTCGATAGTGTTGTAATAACTTGCCAAGATACTTTTGCTAAAACTACTTGAGTACGTATAGCGATACAAAATGAACATCTTAATGAAATTCATTACAGTGCTTGTTTAGATGGATTACATACTAATGCTTACAACTTGTCATGTGAAAACAAGTCAGCCCCTAGCCATGTTATATTTCAACAATCGCTTTAGAATCTAGACGGAGAAATTGGAATTGAAATTCGATAACAAAAACTCGAGCAATCAGAAACGTCAAATTAAAAGAATAGCGACTACAGCGAATATGAACCGTACCGCCTCCTCCTTACCAGAAGAATTGAAATGGTCGGTATCTTAACTTACGATATTTTTAGTGAGTAGTTTCCGTGCAGTTTAACAGTCCTCATGAATACTGTCATCAGTCAGACTATGTTTCGTCGTTTTAACAAATATGTTGAAAGTTATTCTATCACTGACTGTACTAACAAAGTTAGGTAAATCAATTTGACTGTCGATCGGTTAGTGCGGTTCAGGGGAATTTTCAATCACGCACCGCGCGTCAGTGACGAAGCGTTGCTTTATTTTGCTCTCCATTTAACTTCCAGTGTTGTTCTTAGATCTACATATGGACGCTACATATTCATGCTTTTCAATAGGATTTGTTTGTATTGCACTGTACACATAATTATGATGATGATGATGAGATTCAATATGACTCCTCTCTAGATGCCATGACATAATGATGATGAATATAAATGAAGACATGGATAAGGAAGCAAAAAGCATTACTTTGGCCGACAGAACATCCTCTTAATAGTATAAATGTGAAAGTTGTAAGTAGGTATAGATGTGTGGATGGATGTTTGTATGTTTGTTACTCTTTCACGCGAAAACTACTGAACGAATTAAGCTAAACTTAGAAATACATAGTAGGTATATGACCTAAAAAAAACATTTAGGCTACTTTTTATCCAGGTAAATGCCTCGGAGGCGAAGCCGAGCAAGATAGTAGAATATACACTGATTACTTCACTAATTAACTAATCAAAAACCATATTTTTTTTGTAAAAGCGATTAACAGTTTGCTGTCTGGAGCAAAGAGAGTTTCTATTAGAATAATTTGGACTTATGAGGCACTTAATTGATGTTTTGAAATTAAAACAAACAGTAAGAAGCTATCATAATGAATGGCAATAAAAAATGATAAACGCATAATTATCATCAAAAACATGGAGATGACGATTCACATAAAGATAAAATACATATAACGAAATGAAGTAAGAAATCGTCTTATAAATTATATAGATCGATGAGATTATGAACACGAGCTCCTGTAAACATAAAATATGTTTATCTTTACTACGAAAGTAATCAACACCGATACCATAATCATTACGAAAAAGTACCATGATTCAAGTTACAGCAGCCATCTTAACCAAATTAATGGCTACATTTACAATGTTTTCTCCATCACCTCTTACACGATAGATTTACGTTTATTGAACCACACTATAAACATTAGTGCTTTATGTGCACATATCGGTTGCTTTATTTGTTTCTGTAACTACCGTCTATTTCTGGTTAACGGCACTAATCTGAGAATTGTTAGAGCTCTCACAAAGAAAGCTGATAGCTCTTAGTTTCACCAGGCTTGTACCACTCCACTGTTTAGTAGAAAAACTCCAGGCCGGCCACGGGGGTTTGGTTAAATGTTGTTGTTCGCGAGTCTTAGAACTACATAAGCGCGTGATAGTAACAGAGTTATAATGACTAACTTTATAAGGAATGGTACGAATTTATTTACTGTATTATGAATACTGAATTTACTTACTGTATTTACTTACTGAATTTATGAACTGTATGTGACACTTGTGCAAGCTGAATTGCACTTTGTTTCGTCATTGTAAGAATTGCTATTTCAATAAATGTTTTCGCGGAGTGGGGCTTTTAAACTTGTTATATTGCTTATTCTGTGATTTAACTCCGTTTCGTTGAAGGGTGAGGAAAGGTCAAGTTGAGATGTTACTTGTTCGATGACTGAGGTTTTCATTATTAACAGCTTCATTGAATTAAAAATTGTAACTACAATATCATTAAATAAACAAGACAACAATTATGCAACTTGAAGAATCTCATAACGCTCTTTTAAAAGACAAACTCACAAACGTAACTGAACAAATGAAGTGAAAGAACATAAACATGGAAATACGAGTTAAGAAGCTGTTGAACAATATTTTCTATAAAATATTTTTCCACAACAATAAGAGTTCTCACAGGCTCGATGTACTCGACCCCTCAAATCAGGAGCCTAATGGGCGGATATTTTAACGATTTCCGTTTCAGAGTAAAGCAGTGCTAATCACCAACCCCACGCATGGGGTAGTGCCACATTGTAATTTACCAAATGTATTGTTATTATCGTGGGGTCTATGAATTGGTTTTCCTAAATTGACTTGTTTGTCTGCAAAGACCATCGCTAACAGTTGTCATCAACTAGAAGTTTCTGAAAACAATCCTCTTAATCCTAATTCTAAAATTTTAAATACTTTAGTTTGGGTTTAGGTATTAGAATCACCTAGCATGTAAGACGAAGTTTAAGTGACCCTTGAGGTCCTACCAAAATAAACGATTTTTCTTTCTTTCTTTTGAACGTTTAATGGCTGGGATTCACGACGACACTGACACTCGACTCAAAGTCGACACTAATGTCGATTGTTTTGATTGACATCGCCACTACATCTGCAACAAGTGTTGCGCTAATAGACACACAAAGACAGTCGATGTATACATCTGGTGTAGTCGCGTTTACTTACCTTAAATATCAACACGCTCCAACAGCAGTTGAAGCAATTAATTTAAAAATAGTAACATAGATTGTACATCCAGATAGCGAAAACATTACTGAGGCTTCATAAGATGTTGATAACTTGCTACCAAGGCAGAAGCTACTAATAAATCTTCTCTAGAGCGCAATCTAATCAACTATTTCCAAAGATGTTAATTAAGTTGAATTTAAAATTTAATTGAATATCTCTAATGCCATAAAATTAACAGATAGCGTAAAAGCTAAGTGTGGTCCGGTAAGATTGTCATGATAAACGATGATAGTTCAACTTTTCATGTTATGTAGCGAGGGGTTGACCAAATGTCACCGGTTTCCTTCAGATAAGGTAAATTATTTCTCTAAATACGTTGAATATTCAGGATGACAGGAGTTATGGAAACATTAAAAGTTATATTAATTTAGTTAAAGATATAAGATTACCTAACAAGGTGCGTTTCACATCAAGTCTTTTGATTCTCGTTTAATAAAATAAACTTTAGAAACTCTTGACAGATATTTAAACAGCATGCAAATGTTTCCGTCAGATAATAAGCGATATCATAACTCGATGTTAATGCTTGAGATAGCTCAGCGTGTATCTGATGTATACATGTAACATGTCTCGAAGTATCGTAACTGGTATCTAGAAAGTATGGGGCCCGAGGGACCGCGGCGATTGTAGCTGCCCATCGATCGGAACAACCCCACAAATACGAGGACGTCACATACTGACAACATTATAGAAGGCACATGAGAGTAATGCACGAAATTGTTGACGGCAAAATGCTATCGTTACTCTGTACAAACTAACATTTTATATAAAAAGGCCTTTATTGTGTATGTTTTTTTCTTGTTACTCTTATGGCAATGAAAGGAGATAGCAACAGATTTAATATCCGTTTTAGCTGAAATAAGTTTAATAGTCCAATATGAATAACGGTGACAGTGAAGCATTTTGGGTGTAATAAAGTAGTTTCACTTTAGTAAGAATCTTTTGTACTGTTTTCATATTTTCTATTATCATCCCATCAAACATTCATCAGCGATTTTTTGTTTCAGAAAATGTAGTACATTAACCGTAAACGGTAAAGAAAATAATTGTGAAAAAACTTGTAAGTACATATTCTAATATATAGCGATATGCTTGCCATAGGATTGATGAAATTATAGCTTCTGCAGAACGCCTTTCAATTTTCAATATTTAATATGAGAGAAAACCATTAGTGGTATATTTCTAAATTATTGATGCGAGATAGTAAAACCACCTTTACCAATAGAATGTAACGCAATTGACTGAGTAGCCTAAATCAGTAAATCAACTAAGAAAATTGTTTATTTTATGACAAGTTGTGCTGAATGAGTTGTTGACATCTTGTTGACAAGAGAGCAATTGAACAATATAATTTTGTTGACTGTTCAATTAGACTTACTGAAGAATACTAATAAGATGGAAGATACATTTATGTTTTCAAAGAAAGCTACTATATATCAATCATTGTGATGTAAATTAATAAATATCCCGTGTAAATAAATGTCATGTGATGTCGATTTAGATACCGACAATGTTTCGATTCTTCCGGAGAATCTTCATCTGGGTATCTAAATCGACGATAATTTTACGTGAGTAATTTCCCGTGTGCTATATTATAATGTTCAATAATTTTATTGTAAGAAACTGTTGTTATGACCATGCAAGTCAGTCATGATGACAGACAATTTAATTGTATGTAACAGGCAAGAATCTTTGCATCGTGTAAATGAGACTTAAAATATCACGCTGAAGTCTGCATCCACAGAAATGTAAATTTTGTGAAAACCGTTCTCAGCTAAATCAATATTTGATCAAATTCAAATCCTCAGTATAAAGGCTGAATTCAATTTGCATTCGTTGCAAATTTAGAATTAATTCATTTTGCAATCGAGTACTTTCCATAGATAGCAAAATGTGTAAGTGCAACCTACTGGTAAGTAATAGTGTATTTGAAACGCCTGGTTTCTGATAAAGTGTAACTTTATAAGGGCGGTATCGTAGTAACTCAGCCTAATTACAGATGCCAATCGAGGTCCATTCGTGTCAATGATATTCTAAGCCTTTAAGTAAATGGAAGGAAAGCTGTAAACATCATAATTCAGTTACCTGTACTATTACCGTTAACGCAGATCATTTCAAAGTTCGCTTAATTTTATGCATTACGGACGGGTTTGTAACTTCTAGCTCTTGATATATGAGTAAGTGTTCTTACCACACGCAAGTCGACACCCCCTTATAAACATAAAGAAAGAGACACTTAGGCCTTTACATCTTTACTAGATGATTTATACAGAGTCAGGAGGCAAGCTTTGCCTACACTTAACGGGACACTGTAGTGCCTGGGACATTGTTGAGATGAAATAGGCTTGCCCAGCACCTAAACCATCCTCTCAGCTTAGCCGGCCATATCCACAGTAAAGACAATGGTCAATACGTGTGGGGCTGACTAAGCCGCGGGTTTCCTCACGATCTTTTCCTACACCGTTTAAAGCTCGTGTTAAAGTGCATTTTTTCGACACAAAAAGTCCATTGATGCACGGCCGGATTCGAACTCACGACCTTCGGATCGAAAGTCGAAGTACTTATCCACTTGGCCAACACGGCTCCAAAGAGACACTAATATTAAATTTACTAGTACTGGTTGCTTTGATAAACCATCACGTTCAGAACTTATCCACAACATGAATGGGAAAGCTACCGATATCATATAATTTAAAATAAAGTGCTCACATTTCACGAGTAATCTGGCTCCAATTTAAATTCGATCCAATCATATAATAATATCGGTGTGACATTTAACACTTTAATATTCCAAGTGGGAATAAAACGAGAACTGTTATAAAAGCGTTGATTAAAGCTGTCGGTAGTGAGGAGACACCGTGGAGGTTTCAATTACTATTTTCTATTCAAAACCACCGGGAGATTATATTCTGAGAATTAGAAATTTTATGAAAAAGAATAGAGAGGATGAAGTAAATATAGGTCTCGGGACACCAGACTATAAGTTATGAGAATGAGAGAGGATGGAGTAAACATAGGTCTCGGGACACCAGACTGTAAGATATGAGAATGACCATAAGATGTGATTATAGGAAGTTCCGTGACCAAGAGGCAGATCATCAGTTCGTTGTGTTGATCGGACAATATCGTTAGTGAAGTCGAACACATAAAACACAAAAGGGACTGGAGAGTACAAGTATCGATTCAAACAGGCTAAAGATAACGTTTAGAAATATTTATAATAACTGGTATTTAATTTTTCAACGAATTTGCATTCCGTCTCTTGTGAATAGTAACATGAGCATAGGCAACTTATGCTTCCCCTAAATTATCCTAACTTTGAAGATCTTGGCCAAATCTGTGGCATGAAAGCATTTGCATTTATATTTAAATTATACTACTTTTATATACAAATACTGACATTTATGTTTGATAAATGTATTATAATTTACTGAAGTAGGTTTGACATCACTATGTTGTTACCCCGACGATATGTTATAACATAAAGTAGCACTTATATTAACAGTGTCATCAACACATCCGATGCACTCAAATAAAACTTTATCACCTGTAAACTGACGATATTGCGACGAGAACGCGCCGGGACCGCGCCGGGCTGAGGGGGGCTAATCAGATTATGAATGAGTACGGTGGTGCTAAAGAGTGTCAAGTAGTGTGTTTTTATAGTTTTCAATTATCAATACAATATAAGTATCACTAACTCGTTTTAGTAGTATTGCAGGTGGTCTGCCTGATGATGAGACGACATTGTAAGGGCGGTGGGAGAACAGTGAGTCCGACTAGCACAGCATCTTTATAAATACATGTAGGTACACAGAGTTTTATCGCATTATTAACTTTATTTCGCGAACTTTATTTTCTAAGTAACGCGATAAAACCTCGTGTACATGTATTTATAAATATGAATTGTGATCGCGAAAGTTTAAGAAAAACTATAGCACAGCACCGTCAAAAGAGGCGTGTTGAAGTACCCAGCAGTTACCAGCTGTTTATTAGATTATGGTTAGTTTTTTATTTCTCTCAATGATAATTTAATAATTTATTATTACGCAGACCCAGAAATAAAATATCATTTAAATAAAAGTGTTGTCGACTTTTCCTGTATCTCATGTCAATACACAATAATTCAAGCATTCTTTCGGCGCGACCCAAATAAACCGCCGGGGGTTCGAATGCAAACATGAAACTTTTTGATAGCATATTTCTATTCAAAAGAAAACAAAGACTACAGGAAAATAATGAGCCATTATTTATGCAACGGAGATTTTAATACCTAATGAAAAGGCAAGTATCGCGTGAAAGTTTAATAAAGTTTGTGTTGAGGAGAAAAAGCGTCGTTTATGGACGAAGTTTGGTCGCGAGGGGGCGCTGCGAGGCGAGGACAACTCGGAGTACGAACTGTTTGGGAAAGATTGGACAGAACTTGACTCCAAACTTGTAAGTATGGGAAGTAAGAAAATGCTAAACCTGAATTTAATGAGATATTGTTGGAACTTAGCGTCGTCGAGTAAAATTGGTAGGTAATGAAATAATGTAAGTAGTAATTTTATAAAAAAGTTGTAATTAGGTTAGGTTAGTATAATCTTCCTGTTTCCACTTATACATAAATATTAAACTATAATACAGGGTGTTACCAGACCACTACCGAAAACTTAAGGGGATGAAAGTACCCATCAATATGAACAACTTTTTCTAAGAAACCAACACTGTGAACGCGAAAAAAAAAACAGCTGTTCCATACATAAGTTCAATACCTACTTGGCTAAAGTGTATGAAACAGCTGTTTTTTTTTTCGCGTTCACAGTGTTGGTTTCTTAGAAAAAGTTGTTCATATTGATGGGTACTTTCACCCCCTAAAGTTTTCGGTAGTGGTCTGGTAACACCCTGTATAATATTAAAAGCTAAAGATCGAGATGATTGGAAGAGTTTGGGGGAGACCTTTGCCCAGCAGTGGGACAAAATAGGTTAAAAATATATATATTGTATATATGTATAATATATTATATATTATGATATTTCCCACATGAAATAAGGTATATTACTTTCACTATCTATTATCCGTCATCTCAGCATTTTCCTCTCAAACACCAAAGAATAAAATAAACAATAAAACACCAAGAGACAATCTCAAAAATCCACCATAAAGTTGGAACTATCTCTCGAGATGACTGCTAACCCAAAATAAAAATATTGACACAGTCAGTCCCCGTTAAATCGGAACTCAGTATTGACATAAGCTCGCATCCGACAAACAGACAAACATACAAATATTGTCCGTCCCGCGGCACACGACGTACCGTTATCCACACGAGACATACGAGTACTACACTCTGCCTAAACTGATTAATTTTGTGATTGATGAAATGTTTTCGAATATTGTGCTTTTCTAATCATACAAAATATGTACAAAGTTGTGTGTGAAAAAAAGATAACAAAAATTTTGAAATTAAAATTTAACTTGGAAATAGCCTTAGAAATTAAAATTTAACTCGTAATTAGCCTTATTCACGGCTAAGTAAAGTTGCGAACCGCTTATAATTTACAAATAAACACGCTTTAAAATATACTCCACAACATTTAGAAATACTTTGCTCTCCTCCACTCTTTCATCTCTGAATAAACCTAACAGTTAAATCCCAAGTTATTTAAAGCCTTTCGTAGCCTCTCCACAACTATTCACAACAGCCTCTTATAAGTAGCTTCCCTTTCCTTTATCACGTATAACCTTTTTTAAGCCTTCCCATTTTTACAGTGATGTACGAGGTCACAGGTGCAGATTTCTCCACACTACCCACACCCAAATATGGATCTAAAGATATTACGATAGGGTTGAATATCCTTCAAATCCCTAGGGTATAATATACGAAGGAACAGTTTGTATCGATGATTCTATGAGCATGAATAAGTTAACAGTCCTTAGCTTTGTTTCTGGGGTTTGAAGACGTTTTGTTGGAAAAGGAAATGGTGGAAGCAAGTTTGGAACGTGATAGTTTTGCTTAAGTTCAAAATATTTTTAGGGGTGATAGATACCTACATTAAAAAAAAATATATATTTAGGAAAAGATTTTAAGGAGGTAGGCGAAAATAATACACTTATCCACAAATAAGCTTAGAAAAATACTTCTTGGAACGTCAAATATAGAATACTTCTTGGAACGTCAAATATAGAATGACATAATAAAATTAAATTATAAGTGATACGTTAAGCGTAAGTAATACCAAGCTCTAAGCGGAACAGTGAAATAATAACTATTAATTATACGAAGCCTGAAGCAGCAAAAGGTGTTATACAAATTACGAATGAAGCTCCGCGCAGTAAATAAGGTATAGTGACGACCTCTGTGGCGCAGTGGGCGAAAGCCCGCCTGAGACGCAGAGGTTGCGGGTTCGATCCCCGCTGCGGGACAAATGTTTGCATGATCTGCAAATATTTGTTTCGTGTCTGGGTGTTTTCTATGTATAATATGTATGTATTTACAAAAAAAAATGTATCTATGTAGTTTATCAGTCATCTGGTTACCATAACACAAGCATTAAATTGCTTAGCTTGGGACTAGATGACGCCGTGTGAAATGTCCAAGGATATTTATTTATTTATTTATTTATTTATTTATAGTAACTAAAAACAAAGCTGTGGTTACGATGAAAGATGTTATAGTAACTATGAACGAAACTGCAGTTACGACGAAGAATGTCATAGTAACTATGAATGAAGCTATGGTTCCAAAGACGAATGTTTTGAGCGAAGCTGTGCTTACAGTGAAGCATGCAGTAATAACTATGATAGAGTCTGTGGTTGACGCGGTAAAGAGGTGTGAGCACGCGATGTCTGTACTTAATACTCGCGCCACAGTAGCTATTAGCTACTGGTATTGAAAGTTACTCAATTGCTTTCTGTTATAGATAGAACATTGATTATTTTCATACTGCACAGAAAAGCTGAAGGTAATTGGAAAAATAAGTATGGCTATTATAGTTAATGGTATTTTCTTTCTTTGTTAATATCTGTTATTGATATTGTGATGAGCTAAGAATATTGCATTAGAAGTTTAGAAGGGGTCATTAATGCACATTGTTAATATTGTGCATGAAAAACACAACTCTTTGAAACTATTATCTTCCGAAGCAGAGATTTAAAATTCAACAACACCAAGACGAAGTCTTCAATCATTCAACTTCACAACTTTTTGTTATAATTCCCGACCGGAACAATTTATCACGCGCAGCCGACAATGTGTAAAGCGAAAATAGTATAATAGGCAATAGTCAATTACTGGCCGCCCACGTGTGGCCGAGAAGTGGGCGGCTTGCCCAACTCTGTGGCTCTCCACTGTAATTAGGATGAGGGTATTGTAACAATAGACCTTGAAATTAAAGGTAAGACATTCTGAATTCTAGGATCAAACCACAAGACCCTACTTCGTAGTCTGGAAAATTAATTCTAAGCCGAATCCTCTTTAGACAAAGGTCAACCATCTTCGCAAAACTATGCCGCTATTGTGTTGCCAAACAAACATGAATAAGACAGTAATAGAAGTAGTAAATAAAGGTATCTAATGCTTATTTATAGTGTTACAATATTTGTGCTAATACCTTGACAAAGTCTCACTGTTTGATAAGTACTATGCTGCTTTTGAAAGTGGATGATCATCGAAAATAAATAATCACTAAATTGATTTTTTTTACACTGGATATACAGTACGCGTTGCGAAAGAACAGAATAACAGGACTCTAGCTTCGTATGGAATGATTCTACTTACATCGACGTTTCGGATGACCATTTTAAAAATATTTCCTGTACATTTTAAAAATGTTTGAGTCGCCTAATTAAAATGTGTAAGAGGCAATCAAGACAATATTTGTCAATTATTGGTAGCGATAGGTACTACATGTACATGTAATCACAATGCATACATTTTTTATTGATCTCGATCGAATTTTAAATTAAATATTTCACAAACATTACTTAGGTTACCAATGTCTTAGACAACTTTGAATTTTTGCATTTTCTATATATCTAAAAGCAGTGAGGCAGTTAGCGTTCACGCAAGTGTTATACATTTCGGAGTTGAGAAGAGCCCTCACCCAACAGTTAGAAACAACTTAACTTCCCTAACTCTTGAACACGCTCGCGAGTATTACACAAACAGAATTCTATTTACTGACCCTTCTGACTTTTACAGGGTGTCCCATATTACATAAACACCGGTTTAAGACCAAAATAAAGAGGACTTTTCTCTTTTTGTTGTTTATTTCTTGTTAGGACAACAAAAATAGAGTAAGTATAATTAATAACTTTGTTTTACCTGACTTTACGTTTCAATCCTTGTTTTAATCAAATTATACAGTATTTACTTGTGTTTTGTAACCAACCATTTAATTTAATTTGTACTTGTAATCATCTTGTACCTAATTGTATATCATTCAAAGTTCACTTTTGTCTATGAGATCGCAATAGTTTTATCTTAATTAGGTATTTTAGATTTCTATATCAAATCAAACAAAATCATATACATCCTGTATAGTGTATACGAGTCGAAATTAAAAGAAAACTGTTGAGAGCATTACAAATAAAGTTTGTGTGTTAATATTCTCTAGTTATGGCTTTGGTTTGTTTGTTTGTCCCTTTTATTTGTTCACTAACTTTAACTTATCATAAAAAAACTGCTTAATTTACTTACTCAAACATAAAGGTGTTTAATAAGGTCGATGGGGAAGGTACTATCCATAGCAAGTCAAAGGTTCTCTCATCAAAATTATACTCTATTACAGAGAAGTAAGGTTCACATTGATGAGAAAAATCTTGTGGTCAGTCACATTAAAGATATAAAAGAGTTTTACAGTTGCTGTTTTGTGACCGACGGTCGTAAGAAATACGTAAAACGTGAATTCATCAATAGAGTTTAACCTAGTTTCGGCTTTAGGCTAATCCACTTTCGGCTTCAGTAAGCTTTGGCCTTCGGCTTTAGTAATCTAGTTACTTTTAATTCTGTGTAAAATATAGTAAGTATTATATTCTCAATAAGAGAGACTAAAATTTAATTTGTGAACATAGGATCTTATATTTTTGTTGTGTGATTTCATAAGTTAGTCCATAGGTTAATTAGTTAGATATGAATAATAAAACGTAAAATAAATAAATCCCTGGACATTCCACACAAAGTCATTTAATCCCAAGCTAAGCAATTTAATGCTTGTGTTACGGTAACCAGATGACTGATACACTACATAGATATTTTTTTTTGTAAATACATATAATTATACATAGAAAACACCCAGACATAAAACTAACATTTGTAATTTGTTCCGCAGCGAGGATCGAACCCGCAACCTCTGCGTCTCAGGCGGGCTTTCACCCACTGCGCCACAGAGGTCGTCAAATAAAAGTAATGTTACGAGAACGATTAAAAGAAATCGAAGTTCTACCACAAAACCGAATCGGCATCCGCTGAAAGCCGAAAGCCCTACACTAGCCAGGTTATAGTTTGGCACTGGACAGGATAACAGAGTGGACGGGAGTTCGACACGCTCATAAAAACGTCCCACTTTATTCCTTCAAAGTGCGCAGCCAATTTTCGGATTGATTTGAGCTTCTTAATGTTTAAAAAAATTGTGTCTTTATTTACATTATTTTGCTGTATTTTACTAATGGATTCCGTATTCTTATTTTTTTTATTTTTAGTAGGTTTAGGTAAGAAATTACAATTTTTTAACCACAGTACCTAACCTACCTACCTAACCAGTACCAAACCCACAGAAAAATATTAGGATACTGATAACTTGGAGTAAGAGAATTATTACAAATCTTCAAAGAATCTAATATGACTAAAAAGATCTGCAAGATTTTGTCTACTTAATTTCATTTATAAAAATAATTTAGAGACGGCCGACATTTCTGTAGTTAGAATGGTCCACTGGTTTGTATTATAATGTCTGTATGGTCTAGTCCGTATGTATTTAGTAAAGTTATATAAATACGTAGTCGTTTAGCAAATCCATAACATATTTTTGAACAAACAAAGTACAACCCTACGCTCAATCAATCTTCATTAAATTTATCAGAAAGTTGTTCAAAAATGAACGGAAAAGTGTAATGAAAGCATCCACCCACGCGCAACCTTCGCACAAGGTCGCGCGGCCGCGGTCATTGACCTCTAGGTACATAGGTACGTAATACCTATAGGGTTTCCAGATTAGAACTTTATTTGGCACAAATTTTGGCTGTTTATCTTTATCTGGCAAAACTGTTCAGGTTTAAAATACGCGGAGCACAACCATAAATACAGTTAATAAAAATATCTGTTTGTTATGGTGAAAATTATTGGTATTTTATCTAAGAATACTTACAATAACAAATACAGATCTATTTTGATACAGAAGGCCGTAAATATGTGCCATTATCTGAAGTAGGTACCTATACAATTTACTTTTAGTGTTGAATGTTAACTGACTTCGTACAATCCTGTGTACTCTCTCAATTTTCAGTGATTGGCAAGTCGAGGATATTAATACAGTGCAATCCAGTCGAAACGGGATAAAATAAAAATTAAATAATGGTAAATAGCGATAAATACATGGACCTAGTATAGTACCTGGACGAACAGTGAGCGTGCCGCCGAAAGGGACAAAAAATGCAGTAAATCCAATAGTCTCGTAGTACAAAATTCGGAGCATCAAGTTTCCGGCCATACAAAAATACGGCACGCGATGAGGGACAAAAGATCTAATGCTTTGTCTCTTTTACTCACAATAATGTTGTATCATATTCTTCTTTGTTTTTGTGTGACTGAGAAAGGAATATGCAGCGCTCTATTTCTTTATTTCTCTAAGATAAATACCAATATTTACCTTGTTTGTTCCATCCAGGCAGCCCTAGCCACAGGTTAGATCCTTCCGCACCGTGAAACTTTATGGGTCGGAAACCGAAACGCGCCGCAATACTCTTTGTTTTCTCTAATGCTGGACTACTCTGTCTTTGGATAAGCTTTGCTGATATTTGAGGTCGCTTTACCAGAATGTTGAGTAAAAGTTTCTATTGACGATCATATTATTGATTAACTAGTATAAGCCGCAGCTTTGCTCGCATTGTACTTACTACAGGTTGTATGTATATTCCTATTAAATTTCTGAAAAATCTGTCCAGTAGTTTTTGCGAGAAACAAACATCCATGCATCTATATATATCTATATGGCTTTCAGGCACTCTAAAACTACTATTAGGGTTAGCCACTTACTTATACGAATTTACATAGGTACCTACATCATTTAAAATGTTATTCAAAAATTAGGTTAAAAGTATTTGCAGGTATGCGTCAAGACAAGACACATAATATAAAAATCAGTAAAATATAAATGAGACGAGTCTCATTTACATTTTTTATTTCTATATAATTATATAGGTAGTTTAACATTTCTATATTAAATAAACACATATCATATTTGTACGTCTTTTATTAAATACTGTATATCATTACATCTACGATATCGAATACCTAGTAAGCCCACTGCGACATCAAAGCAGATTAAAATTCAATCCATATTAAATCTATATTTCTCGAAACATATTATTTTTAACACTATAATTTTTTAATATAACATAAAGTAAAATACTGAAGATAAGCTCGCCGAGAATAAACAAGTCATAACTATCTTATTTAAGTGAACATTAGCATAATTAGATAGCTCTGTTATCTCAATGGAAGCGGCGCTGCAGGGGGTAATTGTAAAGGATATTACATTGAGCATGTTTGTTTAAAAGGTGCAATGAAGACAGTGATGGAATAAACATTGAGCACTTTAGAGAAAATAATAATTTAACGGACATTATAAATATCTCACTTTCAAAACTATCGTGAGTTGTATTAG
Source organism: Xanthorhoe designata (assembly GCA_963582015.1). Classification (NCBI taxonomy): domain Eukaryota; kingdom Metazoa; phylum Arthropoda; class Insecta; order Lepidoptera; family Geometridae; genus Xanthorhoe; species Xanthorhoe designata. The sequence goes on along the minus strand of OY757040.1, from coordinate 12,605,817 downwards.
ACATTATAATAGCACACGGGAAATTACTCACGTAAAATTATCGTCGATTTAGATACCGACAATGTTTCGATTCTTCCGGCGAATCTTCATCTGGGTATGATTATAAATATCGTTAATTGTCGACTAAAACTCTTCGTCTGGGCACAGAATAAAGTATAACAGGCACAGAAGGCCAACTTCGCCAAAACTATCATTTAAATAGCAACTCTTAGTAGGTTGCAACAAAGTGCAATTGTAGTTCTAGGATTTTTCGTGGTTATTTTATTTGAGCTAAAGTTTAGAAGAGTAACTCATCAAATTACCAATATTCAGTGAAATAGAACACTTTGTTCATATTTTTGCAGTATTCATATCAATATTTGCTCAAAGCAAAGCAAACGTTATTTTAAAGTTAGTGCGATAATTGCTATCAAAACTTTTGAATCAACAGTCATTCGTGTAGAAATGAACAAGGAAGTCTAACAGTGTGTAACTTATATGGCTTTTTGTGTGATAACTATCAAAATAAAGTATCATAACAACTTGCCAATTGCACTCCCAAAACACAACCGGCCTGGCTGTAAAAGCAATAAATAGAAATAAGGAGAAACAACACGACGGGAATGTGACCGCAGTAGCGTTACCCGGAGTTCCCCAGGGCAATGTTTTCGGCCTACTTTTTTATACCCTTTATACGATTCACAATCGTACACTTTTTCAACCAAACTTTCTCTTCAATAAAGCCGATGATGGCAATAAATATAAAGATGAAATTGTTCTGGTCGTAAGCGTTGATTGCTGGATGCTAATAAACATGTTCCAAATGTCTCGAGCGACGGCTAACAAGTTCGTTTCGATTGTCTTTTTGTTCGACACTATAGCAATCAATGACAAAAGCTTTACAAAGAGAACATGTTTAGAATTTAGTCTAACACCATTATTCACACTTGGGAATCTATTTCAAAAGCATTTATAGCTCAACTACAACCTTTATTTGTATGACTATACGGTGCAAAATGTTAAAAAGAAACGAAGTCATGGGAACTGAATAAATATGAAGATTGTTGTCATGTTTTCGAAGAAACAACGAGATGTTTGGATGTTAAACTTTCGAGATAAGTTTATTATTGGGAATTGTAATGAAAACTTACTTTAATGATGGCGTTCGCTTCAATAATGGCTGCCATTTAGAACGTACCTGTAATAAAAACAAGAATATATTAGAATTGGGGACAGACGTTTTTCTCACCATAAAACTTTTACGAACGAAACGCAACAAATTAATTTTTAAGATAAGTTACCATTGTATTTTTGGAAGAAATATTGTAAAAATGACTATAAATTTGTATTGTACACGAAACACGTTCACGCAATGTGTTAGATTTGCAGCGCTTCACCATCAAACTGAACGATAAAAATTGACACCCACTCCTCCGTAATGCCCTGCGAATAGGATTTATTGCCGCGATGCGACAGAACGGATAGATGTCGCCACATGAATAATTCCGCCATACGACGCCATCCATCTCGCGTCAGAGGCTTTTTAAAAAGCTCTTCTGAGATTAGCCGAAGTCGAGCACTCATTACTTACGATGCTTCAAATAATGGAAGGTATTTGGGACGTGGACATAGATTTGGGTATGTAAAAGAGAAATACTCGTAAATTCTTCGCAAACGATATAAAATTGCTAGAACACGGACATGTGTAATTAATACTCGTTTAAAATTACATGCCATGGAACTACAAAAACAATATTATATTTTTTACGATTAAAACAAGTGCTACTGTGGCAAATCAAATAGGTATTCAAAATAATAGACTTCAAAAGTCCAAATATTTATAGGGTCTCTCTTTGGTTCACGGATAAAGTTACAAGACACAAGTGCCCAATAAAATAAATTGTTGAACCTCACGAGAGATCAAGTAACAAATTGTTTCCATTAAAGTTCTTAAATTGATCATTAATTTGTCAATTTCATCGCTGTAGCAGATCCATTAGTGACGATAAAACCTGTATCAATCAAACGCTGGATTTGTCACTTTCTGAGTTCACTGAACAGGGTTCCATTATCCAGAACTACGCTGCACATATTCAATACAAACTCTGCTGCTTCTATCAGTTTACTAGCTTCCGCCTCTGTCATCACTTACGTGCTACTCCTAACATAGCTTTTGTCACTTTCTTTTTCTATAAGCAAAATACTTTTAAAACCAGAGTAATTATGCATCTTAGAATAGATGGTAGTTTTCTTCCTACATACAACTTTACCTCCTTGTAATATTAGTAAAGTTAAATTTGCAGTATTTGATTTTGTTAATATTTTGTAACATCATAAAATCTTGTAATTCTTACGTATTATCAATAAAATAGGGTTTTGCAAAATAATGTTGTCCCACTCGATAATTTAATCTTCCTATTGCAATGTTCATTGATACATCTTGTATGCTGCTGCTGTAACCGAGAACATTTTATGCAAAGTTATTTGCCGATTAAAGTGACTAAATCACCGTAATATTGCGTATTATTACAGAACAGAAGTAGCAAGTACACACAGGAAGGTGGTACTTGAGCGTTGCAAGTACACTCGACACTCGGACGAACACTGGACCAACAAGCCCCCTAGTCAAGTTACATTACAATCTACATTTACAATCGCTTCAGAAACGTAAAAAAATGTGTTGGAAATGACATTCGATGACGAAAGAGCGATCCGAAATGTCAAATCAAAGGAATAGCGATAATAGAAAAAGAATAGATACGTAACGTTTGTCACTTGGCTACAAGTCCTGGGCCTGAATAATGCAAGAGTCACTCGCCTTGCGAATACGAGTCTTGAGGTGAAACTGTTGATGCTGATAAATGGATGCTCAACATTGTGCTGATGTATGTCCACATGATGTTCAAACATATTGACATAGATTGGAAAGGTATAAGTCAGTGATGAATACTGAATTATGAATGAACAGACATAACTCAATAGAAAGATAGCGCAGCGCTACTTTTTTAAATTACTTGTAAAGGAATGGAAAGGTTGAACGAAATTGTTGCAGAAACCGATTTTGTTTTAATTAAAAAAAAATAACTGTAGTCTAAGTTACACTTGAAATAGAACCGTATTGTACAACGATTCTGATAATATTAACCATAAACCAACATAATATTGAGATACAAAGTTTTTTATCAAAACTCCAAAGAAATACCAGTCCTAAAATCAACATCAGCGCTAATTACCACAAGCGTTTTTAAAATAGATCTTTAGAAAAAGACATCAGCGAACATTCCCACAATACCTTTAAGAAGGTAAATCAAAAGGTACTGAACAATCAAAAGAGCACTATTTATAGGTCTATTCAAACCCTGCCACTATTTCGCAATACATTACCACTTAGACAATGAGATACTTGGTATAACCTACTTTGGCGTTGGGTTACGGAAGGGATATGGAATTACAGGGTGTCTGAACTTGTCAATGTGTCGTAAAGGGCCTATTGTTCGTTTGAATCGAGTGTCAGTAGCACCGGGGAGATTCTAACTACTTCTGGTAGATCAAGCTAACTCCATAATGCTATTCAGATAATCATGGATACCTTTTATTGAGTTGAAAGGATATCGAAAATGTCGAGGACATTTCAGATTTTTTGGATCAGAGTCGCATAGGACAACAAATTTGGATGGGGCATGCGTTTTTTAATGCAGCTAATTTAGAGATCTATCTCTAGACAACAGTGACCACCGTGTGATAACGATGTCCTTACAGGATGTTGATGCCTGAATAAAGTTGTATGTTACTATTTTGTTAATAACCTCACAACTAGACTTAAATCATTAATTTGCTCCGTCTCAATGTAACAGATTGTAATTTCATTACTTATTTATAATATCTTCATTTAAATAACTGCTTAAAAATGAATTAACTTTTTGTTTCACCCTCTTGAGTAATTATTTTCAAGGTTGCTTCTGAATTAATCACTACAACTAAATTAATTTATTACTTCAGCTTTGAAGCTTTAATACAATTTATCTTCTCTCTCGGGGTAGTCGTTTAGAATATTTTGTAAGCATAAATGGATTCTCTCGTACATCTGTAGGGTATCGATAGTTATTCTGTATAAAATTTGCTAGAGGTAGGTACGAACGGGGTCTGACATTGACGAAGGTCAGACTGCCTCAAGTTCAACTCGCAGTTAATTTCATATTACTGGTTGACATAAATAATAAGTAGGGTAGGTAGTTCTAGATTGAACCAGGCAGCCACAATTAACCATCGATATTTCTCAGAAATCTGACGTTGCCTATTTGTGCTTCTACCTGTAAATGATAGGCGCATGTGTCCCCCCTCCGCTCACCAGCTTGTGCAAGGCACACACTAATAACGGTTGTGTGAGAAGCGTTTGTTTGAAAATTGAACCAAAAAGTAAGTTTTTTCTGCAGGCATCTTTGATTTTTAGTGTGAATTGTATAATAGATAGCATTTTTTTTATTACAATTATTAAATAACCATTTAGTTAGCTTTATCATGTACCGTACATAAGCTTAAAATAATAAGACTAAACCGTTGAAATTTTCAGATTAGTTCAAAGTATGTGCTGTGTCTCTCATCGAACCACATCAAATAGTTCACATTGAACCAGGTTTTTATGCTACTTGCTTAGAGTAATTTCCTAAAAAAATTTAAAACTTCCTGGTTTTGATAAGGTTAAGACAATAAATAATAATTTTGATCTCTTTATCGTGATTTGAGTGTTTTTCTATTAGATATTCATATTTTGTATAGGTTTAATGTTAATTTTAAACCGATTAAATTTAGAAAAATGATAAAAAAAAGAGAAAAATGTTTTATGGTATCAAACCACAAATATTGCAATAAAAAGCATAAAACTATATGTATTTTCATATGTTGCCCTTTATTAATGTATTATAATATAATTACGGTACCCAAAATAAAGTGGTTCATTGTGGAAAATACCCCGGTTCACTGTGTACACCTAAGAGTACACAATGAACCAAATCTCATTTTTTCTTAAAAACCATGTATCGACTAAACCAATGAAAAATGTAAAGAAATTTAAATGCAAAATGAAAGACAGATAAATTCACTAACGAACAGTGAAAAAATCGAACTTAAAAGCCCAAGAAACTCGAAGCTATTGGCTTTCAAAATTTACCTGGTTCATTGTACGACAACGTACCCTACCTACTGCTAAACAAAGACACGACCTTGGTCGCTACTATTTGGTTTTGCGATGTAGTTGAAATGTCAAGTGCACGTATTTGAGTGCTTGTATAAATAATTATTTGTTAAAAAATAAAGTGTAGCATTTTTACATTATTTATTCTATATTATATAGCTGTTATATTTTCTAATACCTACTTTAAAACAAAATCAATGAAACAAAAAATGATTGTCATTTTTGAAATATTTATTACCGTAAGTGATATCTTGGTATTAATCGTCTTTGGAGATATCAAGTTGTACTCCAACAAAAGTTTAGTACACAAAACTAAAATTATGTTTGAATTATTTAAAAATACTCAAATAAATGTTTGAACAACCAAAATAAATATTTATAGAGACATGCTTCCAAAATACGATCCATCAAACAAAGCACACAACACGTAACGGCTATCAGCCGAAAACTAAATAAAGATATCCAAACTCGAAAGCACGCATCGTCACCAATTTACTAATTGTGTCTATTTGTGCTTAACGTTCTAATTGCACTTGACATGTTGATAACCTCTGATGGTCGTTATTGGAGGGCAGTCGCCATAGAGATAGTAACATAGAGTTCTGGATGTTCCTTCTCATTCACACAAAACAAAGATTTTTTCTCAAACAAAGAACCTATTAAGTTTTAAAAATATTAAGAGAATAGAAAAATTAAGAATAATATAGAAAAAATAAGAATAAATAAAGAAAAAATAGTAAATTAAAGAAAAAACAAGAGGCATTAGTATTCGTTGTTCCTTGTCCCCATAATATTGTTTGGGTGGAACATTGATTATGTTCTAAATATTGTACTAATAGAACTGTGGATTCCTGCATCTTTTGTCCCTCTCGTCGGCACGGTGGTTGGTCTAGCTAGGTACTATACTAGGTCTATGACAGTCGCGTACACTGCTAGTACGAATGCGGACACTCGTCGTCCACACTCACTGTCACTTTGGGGTTGATTTATGTTGACAATAATGATTTAAATTGTTGATTCGGTAATGTACGGCTCATTGTTCGGTGCCACACCGTCTAGAACTTTCACTTAAAACTTATCGTTAACTAAATGTATCAACATAAATCTATATTTGAATAGGAAACTTATATTTCTAAACAAAATATTTCAAGATTTACGATTAGAGATTGTTCAACGACTTATAATTCAAAAATAATGTGACTACTGTGATGCCGGCACATGGGCTTCAACTTGGTTCCAACATTAAAATGGCCATGCTCCGTTTACGGTTATTCGACACAAACGGAGCATTGCCATTGGCCATTCTAATGTTGGAACCAAGTTGAAGCCAATGTGTGGTGCCCTTATTATTGTGTAACCACTGAATGTTTTGTAAAGGTACTTCTGTGTAGGAGTTGATGAACAATGAATGAAAAGGACATATGACATGTAAAGCCGTGATGATCGGATCATAGAGCAAATGGCCGGAATGTCTGATTAGTGCGGACGAATTAACAAGAGCTCCTGTTTAATTCAATTAGCGTGAATTGTTGATTGAATTCAACGTTCGTTCTATCAGTAGGTGTTGCTTATTCTGTGGTGGTCTAATTAGAAACCAGCGTTTCATTATTTAATTATTGAATGTGTTTCACGTGATGTGGACGGTCATTCATAGTTCATTGAGTTTCCAAGTTATACGTGAATGATGACCATAGAAATGAACAGGACAGGCACAGCCAATTATACCTAATTAACTATTTAATGACAAATTCCATTATTACAAGCAAGTATAATAATATACCTATATCATTATATCCTACTTCTAACATAATTCTGGAAATGTTAAGAATGTAGTTATTTTTAAGTTTCCATCTAAATTCATCGATTAGATTCGACAATCGATTTAGATTTGACTTTGTATTGGTGTACCAAGATCATTGTCTTGAAGTAGCATGTAAGCTATTTTGAATGTTTTTATTTACACAAGGAATAATCATTTTGGTTGTATAAAAAACGTACAAAGCACACAAACTTAAAACAAATGTATATAAGAAACGCTTTAATAACCACAGTGAGAAAAAGCTGTTTCACTACTTCACAGCTTGACTCCGCGTCCCCTAGAAAAGTAGAAACACCCTTTGTTTCAAATACTTTTCGCTCATACATCGATACCATAGGCAAGAAACGGATGCGCCCCGCTGCGGCCTCGCGGACCACCGACACGACATCGAAGCCACGGGGCCACAGACTTGATGTATGAACCCCATACACAATACCTTATTATTATTATTATTTAGCCATAATCGTCCCACTGCAGGGCAAAGGCCTCCCTTCCCTTCTTCCACTCTTCGCGACTTAGCGCGTCCACAGGCCAATACACAATACCTAACGATAAAAATAATACTAATCTTAAAAGAAACGCGGAAAGGTAATTCATGATTGGCTCATTCATAAGTACCACACGCGGAGCCAATCAACGGAACGAATCAATTTGTGGACTTGATTGGGATGGAATTGAAAATATTGTGGAACATGAATCACGAGGATTCTAAGACGTCTGATGCAATTTACTCGAAGTCACATGAAATCATGTTTAAGTGTGGGAATAGATTGATTGATAACTTGGCAAAACATTGACGACTATTATAAGTCAATTGCGTTAATTTTTTTTATTACGAAACGTATCAAAAACATCAATATGAAACAATTTCCACAGATTTGGACAGACCTCTGACTATCCCTTTAGAGTTCTTTATAGGATCTAAAATGCCTAAAGATCTGAAAAGAACATGTCTATAAGTGTCACATGTCTAATATGTATTTACATAGACCTCTTGACGAAATCATTACAGGATCTAAAAATGCCTAAAGATCTGAAAAGAACATGTCTTAGGGGAATACAGTCGTGATCATATTTCATTTCATTTCAATATCTAAATGTATAAACCAACAGGGCTACCTGTATAACGTTGCAGACGGTGCATTCGAAACATTGAGCCCGCTGGGTACCAAATTTTGAACGTTCTAGAATAATACCTATTGCTTAATCTATGTCTCTCGGTTCATACTGACTATCACATATTCTGAGCAATAATACACGTACGTAGGTAAAGTTGAGCCCGTGATGCGCTCTAGGCGTGTGGAAACTTCTGCTATTAGTTACATCACTAGTCTCAGTACTTTTTCCATGACAAATGGACAGATAAAGCATGGTCCACACCGATCTACCGAGCTCCTCACGCGCGTGGCAGGAGCGTCAGGAGGTAAGGACGTGCCTCGCGCGATCCATAGAAATATCAAACCGTATTGGCTAATTGATGCTCCACGAGGCTGGATCGCAGATCTCACGATTGTCGATCTAAGATGGATCGTCTTGTGTGAACCCGGTTAATTGATTAATTGTAGGTGTACGGCTTTGTCCTCCATTTCCTCGACTTCTTGATGGCCTTTGGTTTGCGCAACGCTGGACAGACGTTCCAGAGGTTTGTTGATGAGATGACTCGAGGTCTAGATTTTTGTTACCCTTATCTTGACGACTTTTTAGTATTTAGCCGTGACGAGGTTGAGCATGAAGCCCACCTGCGTGAACTTTTCACTAGGATGAGGGACTATGGCGTCCTCATAAATACCGCTAAATGTGTTTTTGGTAAGTCAGAGGTAACATTTTTAGGCTACCACATCTCTCAACGCGGAACTAAACCTCTGGAAGGTAAAGTTTTGGCAATCAAAGAATTTCCTGTCCCCAAGACAGCCAAGCAGCTTAGAAGGTTCTTGGGTATGGTAAACTTTTATAGAGGGTTTATTCCCCAAGCAGCCAAAGTTCAAGCGCCCTTGAATGCTTTACTAACTGGCTCCATCAAAGCTTCGCAGCCTGTCGATATAAGTGGAGACTCGTTAAGAGCTTTCGAAGCATGTAAGGATAGCCTCTGTAATGCAGCATTACTGGCCCATCCTGACTCGAACGCTAAGTTAGGTTTAGTAACCGATGCTTCAGATTTTGCTATGGGTGGAGTTTTGAATCAGTTCAAAGATGGCAATTGGCAACCTCTAGCCTTTTTCTCACGCAAATTGAGCCCTACGCAACAGAAATATTCACCGTACGATAGAGAGCTCCTTGCTATCTACGAGAGTGTCAAATATTTCCGTCACTGGCTAGAAGCTTCAATTTTTACTATCTACACTGATCACAAGCCGTTGTGCTTTGCATTCCATGAAAGGAAGGCACACTGCAGCCCGCGTCAGTTTAGACACCTGGACTACATTTCACAGTTCTCGACTGATATTCAACACATCGCTGGAAAAGATAATGTTGTTGCTGACACGCTTTCCAGGGTCGATGAACTGCAAAGTCCGGTAGATCTAGAAGTTATTGCCAAAGCCCAAAACTCAGATCTCGAACTAGCCCAATTTCTGAAAGACGAGACTAGTTTGCGTATTCAAACACTGAGCATACCTGGAAGTCTTCATAAACTGTACTGCGATGTCAGCACAAAGACTCCCAGGCCCCTAGTTCCCAGGTCCTTACGCAAACAAGTTTTTGATAGTTTGCACTCGCTAAGCCATCCAGGCGCTAATGCCAGCGCAAAATTAGTGGCAGAACGCTTCGTCTGGCCGCTGATGAGGAAAGACTGTCGCGATTGGTCTAAGGCGTGTTTGGCTTGCCAGCGCGCAAAGGTAAATCGACATGTATCTTCGCCTTTAGGCACACTCAATTTACCTAAAGCGCGATTCAAATACGTCCACCTCGATCTGATCGGACCGTTACCTCCAGCTGGTGATTTTAGGTATTGTTTGACAGCCATCGATCGTTTCACGCGATGGACAGAAGTTGTCCCTCTCACCAATATCACTGCAGAATCAGTGGCCAAAGCATTTTTGTCAGGATGGATAGCTCGATTCGGATGTCCGACTGATATCGTCACTGATCGTGGTCGGCAATTCGAATCAGCATTATTTAGCCAACTATCAACATTGATTGGTTTTAAGCATTGTAAGACCACAAGCTATCATCCTCAATGCAATGGTTTAATTGAGCGGTTTCATCGCCAATTAAAGGCAGCTATAATGTGCCACGCTGAAAGTAGTAGTTGGATTGAGGCATTACCTCTTGTATTACTCGGCATAAGAAGTTCTTTCAAGGAAGACCTGCAATCTTCCTCTGCCGAGCTAGTATATGGAGAGCCTTTACGCCTTCCAGGCGAATTCTTTGGCGACAAAATTGACAAATGTACGACTGACATTACCGAGTTTTCTGCTCGGATCAGATCATTTGCCAATAATCTTCAGCCAGTTCCAACTTCGCATCACTCGAATAACAAAGTTTTTATTTACAAAGATCTTCTGTCCTGTTCACACGTTTTTCTTAGAGAGGATGCATTGAGAGGTGCATTGCAGCCTGCATATACAGGCCCGCATGAAGTCATCGAAAAAACTGCCAAAACTTTTAAAATAAAGGTTAAAGGCAGGATAGTGACAGTATCGATTGATAGGCTGAAACCAGCCTATATACTGTCACTACCCAATTCGATTTCTTCTAAAACAAGTTCTTCTGCTAGTCCTTCCCAAACAACTCGTTCTGGACACCAAGTTCATTTTCCAGACTATTATCGCCCGTTAGACTCGGTCTCTTGGGGGGAGTGATGTGGTGAACTTATTTATATTCATCTATAAGTAATTATTTTATTTCATTCACGCATTACCATTCTATTTGTTATGAAGTATGAAAACTATTTTGTAATTTTAGAAATAAGAAAATGTGAATAAATTTTGAATTTGGAATTGACACAAAAATGTCAATTGCCAATCAGTCAACAAATTTATGTTTTTGATTTCATAGTATTTTCTTTACCTTCTGTTCATATTATTTTAATAAATAGGCAGTATTAGTATCACAATAGGTATATCCTCTGGGTATATCATTGTGACCACACGCGCCCATAGACATTTGGGCGTTCTCCAAGGGAAACATTTTTTGATTCTTTTTAAAAATATGGAATGATTGATTTCTAGTAATGTGAAAATATTGATTAAAAAAAATATATTTCAAAAGATCATTATTTAACTCATTTTCGACAAAATGTCCCTTACGTTAAGTGATACTTCCGGTAACGGTTCCGGTTTTATAATAGCTCTTAATCAAACAGCGTGTGAGTATTATAGGTATTTGTTAAATAATTTTTACTTCCGTATTAGGGCCAACTGGCCAATTTTGTACAATGACTGTTGGTTCTTATGTCCCAAAGTTAAAGCTATCAAAAAAACTTAATGATGTACGGAACCCCAAACATTTCTAAATTCTCTTTCAAAGTTGGTGGTGATTTATAATGTTTTTTGTGACAAGTTTCCGGGAGTCAATGGTGTTTTTATTAGCTATGACGTTATTATGACAAGGGTGCAACAAAAAACTCATTGTGTATTGTGATATTTTGGAATAAACTTTTAAGGCGACTTAAATTGTCGTAGAATAATGTCATTTCATTTATTCACAAACAATTATACAATCGTATTTGAATGTAATCTTAATTATGAACTAAAAGCAAATAAAATGCACTAATAACAAAAATAATCATAATAATAAAACAATTAGTAGCTGGAAAATTTGAAATTCAATTCTAAAAAGAGCTATTCTAAGAACTTTATTTTAAAATATAGCATAAGATGTATAGTGATGACGAAAGTTACCAAGAAATAAATGTAGTCAAATAAATAAATGAAAGAAAAAAATGTAGAAATACTCTGTTTATAAGCACATCCTTCGATAAGGCTCGCGTGGGTCGAGGACAAAAACAAAAGTGATTTGTTGCCGCGATGAAGACCTCTTTGTTTTTATTCAACAATTCCAAACACCGTTGTTTTTCAAACGTATTTATTGTTTTCGGAAACCACCTTTTGATAGAGATGGAAACAATGTGGGAATAATTTGTTTTTGTGGGTTGTATGCGGGTAATTTATTGGGTTATTTTTTATAGATTTGGTCGTTTGATTAAATTGGATGACAAATGTTGAATCATTTTAGTTTTAATATTTAAATAACTCTACCAACTTTACAATCAGTTAGTCCGCACTACCATCTTACCGTTTTAAACGATCTATAGGTAGCTTAACAGATCCAAGTCACTGCCATGCCGAACTTATTTTGAAATTGATAATTTTCATTATTACAATTATGCCAGTCGATAGAGCACAGACTTTTAGATCGAATTGCATAATTTAACTCATTTTCGACAAAATGTCCCTTACGTTAAGTGATACTTCCGGTACGATATTTTATAATTTAAAACGATGCCAAGTGCCAACGTTAGTACGATAATAGGTAAATCTTGCAAATTACCCCCTCATACAACCTCTCAACATAATTACGACTTGAACTTTGCTCCCCCAATTTTTTACCTTCCTTGAAGCTGACTGCCAAATTACCTGAAAGTTCGTCAATATTTCAAGTAAAGTGCTCGACTGGCCGACAAATAAAGATTAATAACTCGTATCGCAAGATCTCGACAATTAGCTAATACAATTTCATACGGGTAGATGGAGGCGAGGCGATCTATCGGTTTTATTTACACAGGGTGTTTTAAAAGCCAGCATTATAACAACATTTCCAATCAGCGCGGTAATGCAGTTAGTCTTAGGCGCGCTTCCGTCAGTGGCTTAGATCATTTGTAACGATCTTTAGGTGGCTCAACTGGATCTAATTGTATTTTATTTAATTATGTTAATATGCAGTAGTTTAGTTTATATGGACTATTGGGTTACTCGAGGATGGATTCACACTAACTACCTACTAACTTTTTTTTCATAAATTTTATGCTTACAATAACTCTACCCTTAATTATAGCGTAAAGGCATTTAAGTTATTAATTAAGTTTTAAAAAGTATATAAAAAGATTAGTGATTCCTCGAGTAAGTCAAAGTGGTGGCACTGGTCTTGACCTTTGTTAATTGTATTTGAAAATAATTAAAATTGACAAAGTCCAAGAAAAATTATGTAAATCTAGCCAAAATTCCCACAAACGTGTTAAATCTGACATACAAAATTTAAGCAAAGCTACATAACTTTATTCAATATCATTGAGTAAAACTTTAAGCCGAGGCACTCTGGCGAACTCATTATTTGTTACCAACGTGACAGAGACAACAGTTTTGTACAAATTAAACTTTATCGTAAAATCTGAAAAGTACAGCCTGTAGCTGACCGCATCCGGTGCCATTCAAAAATTAACTTTATCCGCATTGTGCAAAGTTGAAATTGCTAGGTGCATGAGCCATTAGCTGGTGCTAATTCTGTGGAAAAGTCAACTTTATTTAATCGGAATAGAAATGAATTTATAGTTGGTAGAGCCGAGGACTGTGTGTGGTCTGGTCTCAACTCAGTTCAGCCTAGTTTTATTTCGTGGGAAAGTCTACTATCGAAAGGGATATTTCGCAGACAGGTGAGTTGATTATTTATTACTAGTAGACCCGACGTGAATTCACTTTTAACGTACCTATTATTATTTTTATTTAAACCAGTTTTAAATAAAAAAATGTAAGTAGTTTTAATAAATTATTAAAAACGAAAACGATTAAACGCATTTGGCTGAAACTTGGAAAGTATATAGTTTGAGAACTGAAATAACACTAGGCTACTTTTACAATGCGAGCAAAGCCAAAGGCGTAAGCTTGTAATTCATAAATCACAAAAATGTCCTATTTATTTCATTGGAACATTTTGAACAACACAAAATACTATATTTTACAAAATCCCTAATATCCCAAGTTCTAAAAAAATACACGAAAGATAAACAGGCCTCGAAGAATTTATCGGGCAAACATTTCCAACTTCTCTCTAATTATTTAACTCCAAGTTCAAAGTTTACGAAGTTTCTCACAAATTGGAAATTATCTGCGGGTCAAAAGTAAACAGGAATTGGACTCGTATTTTAAGGGTTGTGTTTTTATGTAAATGCGGAACCCACCTTAGTTGCGATAACATTCGAGGGTCTATAGAAACCAAAAATTAATATTCTCTCCTAAAATACGCTCGGAAAAGATTCGCAGAGGATCATTATGAAAATAGGTTCTGTGGCTAACTTTTAAGTTTATTTGTATCACGACAAGGCTCACATTTGCTAAAGTAGTATCGATTTCAATAAACAATTTACTATGGAATAAATACACGATCGAAGAATTATGACTTTTCTGCATTCAAATGATTTCAAAAACTAAACAATAGTAAAAGCACAAACAGTAAACTTTCAAAATTATGATGATTTTTTAATAGAATAGAATTTACATATAAAACGTATTTTGGATGTGAATCTTTCTTCTATCCACCATTTGTTCAAGCATCAAGTCCAAGCCTTATGCTTTCATAATAGCAATAGCACACCTTTACAATTTGATATATTTATTTACTCAGGCGTTTGCCATCCATTTTATTGATTACTTGTCAAATCCCTCTCTCGTTGTTCCCTCTGTATTGTATGGACGTGTCATACACACAAATATTAAATTAAAAGGAAATATCTAACGTTGGAGTTTAATTTGTCTAAAGAATTAGGCTCCCTTATGTTCTAAACCTGAACATAAATTGGTGGCCCATGAGGGGAATATAAAAACAGAAAATCAAGAAACTTTGAGATTCCCCGTGGTTGGTGAAGGACTTTGGACTTTGAAGATTTTTTCGAACCAGAACGAAATTCAAGGAGTTCAATTTATCAAGATTACCGGTGAAGTTATTGGTCAGTGGATCAGCTAAAGATTCACGCCTGCAGCTGGAGTCTGAGAAAAGATAAGTGCCCCTTCCTTTGTTCTTCCTAACCTTTAATTCATTATTAATTTCCTATCTAAATTGTCCAACTTGTGCTAAACAAAATAATAAACAAGTTAATTAAAATCAGTGTCAATATAATAAAGAAATACAGTTAATTACGTTATATAAATCAATAATTTTAAAGTGAATACGTTGCAACGTGGTCGTCACGTCACGTAGGCCATTGTATTTCACATCGTAAATATCAATTAAATTAACTCTAAACCTCGTTCCTTGTTATAAATTCACTTTATTAACGTGACTTGTCGGCGCGTTACAGGTTTAAAATCAGCTGAGCGGTTTGAGCTAGGTGATACGTCATCTATTGTTTGCCGGCCGGCGAACTGCGCCGCGTGAGTGGTGCTGTGCGGATCGTCGAGATTGCAAGGAGCGTGAGAATAAGAATTTTCTTAATATTAAGTATTTAAATTAACTTCCTAAATGATGTCGAAAGGTGACGATAGTGCCCCAGTTTTGGAGGAGTTATTTAGAAAGCGTAGTTCTGTAAAGGGTCAAATTACAAGGTTTAGGAACTACTTAATAAGTCAAATACAAAAAACTCAGTTTACCGCTATTGAATTAACTGAATTACAGTTGAAACTCCAAAAGATTGAGACATTGTCGGTACGTTTTGACAACTTGCAAGAAGAGATTGAGGTCTTAAATCATAAAAACTTAAAATCAGAGTTAGAAGAACGCGAGAGCATTGAGCATGAGTTTATTCACAATATTGCTGCAGCTAAAAATACTATTGATAAATATTTAAAATCAGAAAATGAACAAAGACGGGAATCTATTTTAGTTCCTCAGTGTTCTCACGATCGCAAAGAGATTGGTGTTAAATTGCCTCAAATAAATATTGCTAAATTTGATGGTTCCTATTTCCGCTGGCTTGAATTTCACGATACATATAAAACTCTAATTCACGACAATGACAAAATCACTGCGATACAAAAATATCATTATTTAGTCTCGTATTTAGAAGGCGATGCTGGAAGAATTATTTCCAATTTAGAAATATCGTCCGATACGTACGAGGAGGCTTGGAAGTTGATTTGTGACCGCTATAATAACAAAAGGCTGTTGACTAATCACCACTTAAATGCTTTGTTTAGTATTCAACCGGCCGCAAATGAAACTGAAAGGTCTCTTCGGTTTTTAGTGGATACCGTAACAAAAAACTTACGTGCCTTACGCAGTCTAGGTCAGCCCACAAACAAGTGGGATACACTCATCATTTTTATGATGTCGTCGAAATTAGATCCTCAAACACTAGCCAAATGGGAGGAACATAGAAACACTTTCACTGATCACCCGACTCTGAGCGATTTCTTTAAATTACTGACCGACCGCGCGGACGTTTTAGAATCACTTAATCGAAATAAAACTACAAATAGCTATAATAAAAATGTATCTGAAACGTCACGTGGTATTGTACAAACTAACATATACAAAAATAATAAAATTCAAAATAGCAATAATAGAAATAACAATAATACAAACTACTACAAACAAGAAAAAATAAATCAAACAAAATCATTCGCGAGTGTACATTACGAAAATCAAAAATCGTCTTACATTTGCGTTATCTGCGGTAAGGATCATAAAATATATGATTGCGCCGTTTTCAAAGACAAAGGTCTTACGGAACGTTTAAAAGACGTAAGGCTTTATAAATTGTGTTCTAATTGTTTACGACAAGGGCACCCTGAGCGCGAATGTCGTGTGGGACCTTGTCGCATTTGTAATAAGAAACACAACTCCCTGTTACATGACGCAGAGCAGTCAGTGGCAAACCACGCCTCCGCTGAATGTGATCAGGACGAAATAGCTGTAAACTTCACTAAACAAAACTGTAATGAAGTTTTGTTGTCCACCGCGTTGATCGAACTAATGAATCCCGCAACAAGGGAGACACAAAAGGTTCGTGCGCTGTTGGACTGTGGTAGTCAGTCTACCTTTATAACGAAACGACTACAGCAAAAACTATCACTCAATTCATGTCCCATAGACGCACTAAAGGTCATTGGGATTGGCAATAATTGTTCAGATAGGGTAGTCGAAAAGAGTGACGTGCAAATAAAGTCACTTCATACACAATTCAGTGTGTTATTGTCATGCTTCGTGCTAAACGAGCTAACAAGCAACTTGCCGAGATCTGCGATAAACGTAGATAGGCTAAAGATACCTGACAATGTTCAGTTGGCTGACCCAACTTTTCATAAACCGGCGAGCATAGACATGTTGATCGGTGCCGACGTTTTTTGGGACATTTTAGGTAACGAGGTGAAATCTCTCGGCCCTAACGTGCCTAAACTCCGTAGCTCTAAACTCGGATGGTTAATATCCGGCCCGATCCATTCGCAAAGTACTGTGAGTCATGTCCAATGTAATCACGCCGCTATGATAACGAATAACTTGTCAGACGAAATAGATAAGTCATTACAAAAATTCTGGCAATTGGAAGAATTGCCTAATAAACAGATTTTAAGCGAAAGTGACCAGTTGTGTGAAAAACATTTTTTACAAAATACCACAAGATTAAGCGATGGTCGGTTTTGTGTGAAATTGCCCTTAACGACTTCCCCAGATTGCCTAGGTGATTCCTACGGTCTAGCAAAACGGCGATTATATAATCTGGAGAAGAGGTTTAAACGAAATCAGGAATTAAAAATAGAATATAGTAAATTCATTAAAGAATATGATAATCTCGGGCATTTATCTGAATCAGCGATAATAAAACCGGTTCCCTCTTATTTCTTTTGTCACCATGCAGTTCTGAAGCAAGAAAGCGAATCGACAAAGCTTCGTGTTGTTTTTAGTGGCTCGGAACAATCATCATCAGGGTACTCGCTAAACAATATCTTGATGGTTGGACCGAACGTTCAGGACTCATTGTTCAGCATACTTATTAGAGCGCGTCAATACAAGTACATATTAACTGGTGACGTTGAAAAAATGTACAGGCAAGTTCAAGTGGCTGAAGAAGACCGCGACTTGCAGCTCATAGTATGGCGGGAAAATGAGACAGAACCTATAAAAACCTTAAGATTAAATACTTTAACATACGGAACCGCAAGCGCAAGTTACCTAAGCACGCGCTGTCTAAAGCAATTAGGAGAGGAACATAATGACTCATTAATAAAAACAATAATTAAGCACGATTTCTATGTCGATGACCTTATTACAGGCGCCGACGAAGAACAACAGCTAAAATATATACAAAACGAAGTTACAAATACATTGCAATCAGGCTGTTTTAATTTAAGAAAATTTAAAAGTAATTTGAATAATCTATTTACAAAATCTAACATTGATACAAAACAAAACTTAACAATAAGTGAATCATCAAGCACTCTAGGGTTGGGATGGTGTCCGACTAGTGATACGTTTAACTTTCCAATTAAAAATGTAACTCAGCCAGATCTAATAACAAAACGTGTCATTATGTCGTCGTCATTTAAGATCTTCGATCCTTTAGGCTTATTGAGTCCTTGTATCATACAACCTAAAATGTTGTTGCAAAAATTATGGAAACATAAATTAGACTGGGACCAGCCGGTTCCATTCGAACTGAGAAACGAATGGGAACGATTTGCTAAAAATATGTCGTTTCTTAGAGATCTACAAATTCCTAGAAGGGTTCTGTGTGATTCTCCTAATAGCATTGAAATGCATGTATTTAGTGATGCATCTCTAAACGCATACGGCGCATGTATTTATATGCGCTCGACAAATGCAAATGGTCACATCACTACTCGATTGTTGACTGCAAAATCCAAGGTCACGCCATTGAAACCGACGACGATTCCTCGATTAGAGCTCTGTGCTGCGCTGCTCGCTGCTAGACTGAGTAGGTTGGTCATCGTATCACTTCGGAATATAACTACGCGCGTCGTGCATTGGTGTGACTCAAGCATAGTACTTGCTTGGATAAACAGCGATATAAGTAAGCTAAAGGCTTTCGTTGCGAATCGTATAAGCGAAATTAAAGAGCTTACAGACAAATCGTCTTGGCGGTATGTACCTACCGCAGCCAATCCTGCAGATTTAATTTCTCGGGGGGTGGATGCCTGCCAGTTATTATCCTTGCAAATGTGGTGGATCGGCCCTAGTTTTTTAACTAAAGACGAGTCTGAATGGCCCGTACTAAATAATAAAATAGAAAATAATTTACCGGAAATAAAATGCCATACTGTAACTATTAAAGAAAAGATAATAATATTTGAAAACTACTCTAAATTGATAAAACTACAAAGATCATTTGCTTACGTAAAGAGATTTATTTACAACTTAAAAAATAAAAATAATAAAATAACGGGAATTCTTACTGTCGATGAATTGAATGAGTCATTTCATTCGCTTTGTGTTATGGCACAGCGCGAATCATTTGCAATCGAATATGATTGTTTAAACAGCAATAAACCTTTACACGGTAAATCTAAAATATTATCTCTGTCTCCATTCTTTGACAGTAAGGGTTTGATCAGAGTTGGTGGACGTATCAGCGCTTCAGAGTACCCCTACGAGAAGAAGCATCCGATTTTAATGCATGCGTCACACCATCTAACAAAATTAATATTTGATAAGGAACACTTACGTAATATGCATGCAGGTTCACAACTACTGTTAGCCGCTGTGCGTGAGTACGTATGGCCAGTCAATGGTAGGTATTTGTCTAGGCGTACCGTAAATAAATGTGTACGATGTAGACGTTTACGTGGTAAGACGTTGGTACCTAAGATGGGTAATCTTCCTTCTCAGAGAATTACACCAAATTACCCATGGGTGTCTGTTGGTGTGGACATGGCGGGTCCTTTCCACATACTTAATCGTAAAGGCCGAGGTAGCCGGTTGATAAAATGTTATCTTTGCTTGTTTGTTTGTTTACGTTACAAATGTATACACTTAGAAGGCGTAAGCGATTTATCTAAAAATTCTTTCATAATGACACTCCGTCGATTTATTGCTCGTAGAGGAAAGCCAGCGGAAATATTCTGCGACAATGGTGGTAATTTTGTAGCTGCCGCGAAAGAGATAGGTGATTTTATAAAAACTAATATTGACCCTATTTCTGATTTTGCAAGTCAGGAAGGTATAAAATTCTTTTTCTCACCCTCCTACGCGCCCCACTTCGGTGGTATTTGGGAAGCTGGTGTGAAATCCGCAAAGCACCACTTACGACGCGTGATGGGAAATAGTCATCTGACATTTGAAGAGCTGTCAACTTTGTTTGCTCAAGTGGAGGCGATATTAAACAGTCGTCCCTTGTGTCCATTGTCCTCTTCTCCTGACGACCTTCTTTCCCTCTCCCCAGGGCACTTTCTGATCGGAAGACCGCTGACTGCGTTGCCATCACCGCCTCTAGAAGACCGTCAAGATAGCTCACTACAACGCTATGCTCGGATTGAACGAATCCGCCAGCATTTCTGGCATAGGTGGCAGAAGGAATACATTGCTGAGCTGCAACAAAGGACTAAATGGAAGGCCAGCTTTGACAACCTGAAGCTCAATGATCTCGTCCTTCTTCAAGAAGACAATGTACCTCCTCTTTGCTGGCGTCTCGGACGAGTGGCTCGTCTTTTCCCTGGACCAGATGGCGTCTCAAGAGTTGCAGACATCACTACGGCGAAAGGCTGCTTGCGACGGCCTCTTACTAGACTTTGTCCACTGCCCACGGCTGAAGATTTTGTTTAATAGTAGATTTTCCAATAATTGCACGTAAATTTCAATAAATTCTTCAATTTTGTTAAAATAATGTAGGTAAATTAGGTCTTGCCATTTGTAAGTAAAACTACCTTTCTTTTTTTTTTCCCGGCGCGGGAAGATGTTCAAGCATCAAGTCCAAGCCTTATGCTTTCATAATAGCAATAGCACACCTTTACAATTTGATATATTTATTTACTCAGGCGTTTGCCATCCATTTTATTGATTACTTGTCAAATCCCTCTCTCGTTGTTCCCTCTGTATTGTATGGACGTGTCATACACACAAATATTAAATTAAAAGGAAATATCTAACGTTGGAGTTTAATTTGTCTAAAGAATTAGGCTCCCTTATGTTCTAAACCTGAACACCATTTATATTTTAAACATAAACACATTTTAAAATAGGCCCATCACTTCACGGTGCCGATTTACCTCGTCCTCACTCGCGCGCGAAGCCGTGATCAATTCGCGAAAAGCTTCGTGTCACGATCCGCGATCGGAGAATCACGGCAAACCGTGGGGGAAAGTGTTGGTGGGCAGGATCAATTTCAAGACTAATCATATTTATTATTCGGAATACGAGTATTACGAGTATTTCAAATTTGTTACAACCATTTCCTAACAACCAAGACCTAAGTCAATTAGTGCTATCACCCGTTATCTGACTGACGTCTACAACAAATGCCAATGAAATTATCACTAAAGCCTACTAACTCTAGATGTAATTATCACAAACGAGTATCAACTGCAGAATATGTCATAGACTCTTACTGAATTTCCACTTTGTCATCAAATAATTAATATTTGATATTGCTTGCTAGGTTTCCTTCAATATAAAACGTAAAACTCCGTCACCGGGGTTGGCTATACGAACTCACTGCTTACTTTTTATTTAACTGATCATGTTAAATGTTGCCTTAAAGATGATTGTTGTTAAAGAGTGATATATAGTATGTGAGCCACCACCTTTCGCGGGGTAAAACAGTTTAGTATTTAAAAGATAGCGTATAGCAAAGCCGCAGGCAATTTAATAATAATTATGTATGAATTTGCAACTTTATATGGACAGGAACACAGAAATGTTATTCGTACGGCAGCAAGATGGGCAGACGACATTGTAAAATTCGTGGGCAAACGATGGATTGTTACACAGGTTTGTAGCAGATCAAGGAACATGCAGAGGGAAGCCTATACACAGCAGTAAAGTTGGACTGTAGATGATAGTGAAACTTTCCCTGACACACATAAATGCTTAGAGCTGTTGCCAAGCAAAATTGAGCTCGTAATTGAGATCGTAATACATATTTTCATAGAATGGAAATGGAGTGATACAGGGTATGTTTGGTATCAATTGAGCTGTATATCAGCAGATAGCCCGAGCAATTACAGCTCGATCGAGGAATTACGCCGAGCCGTAATTGCTCTAACGTTTATTGCGATAAAATTGAGAACAAGTCGGCTTTCTGTTCTTTGAGACTGCCGATTGATGTGAGGTATCCTTGAAACTCTAGAAGTTTCCAATTTATAGATTCCTATAAACTGTTAATAGTTTATAAGATCGGAATCTAATCAACATTTTTGTCATCATCATCATCAACGGCCCGATAAGATCCAACACGGTACGACAAAGAGTTTAAATGCTTTGTTTGTTTCTACAAACTATAGCTTATAGAATAACTTTGATGTGGCAGTGCTTTTTGTGGAGAGTAATTTAATTATTATCCAAATAATTAGCTTGTAAGTAGGTAACATTAACTTTAGGATATCAAAGGGCCTAGCCAACCGGCATTCGCTATGAAGCGATTCGATTTCTATCATCGCTACACCTTTGATTTGATATTTCTGATCGCTCGAGTTTTCGTCATCGAATGTCAATTCCTATACATTTTTTTTTGTTTCTAATCGAAAGCGATTGTCGAAATGTAACATGGCTAGGGCAGCTGATTCTGTTACTATCAAAATTTGGATCGAAATATATATTTTTTTATAGTGTTTGCAGGAGTGTTTTCAAACTTTGTTGGAACGATTTGTGCGATTTATTTTTAAACGCTTGAGAAGTTATACAGATAGATATTTTAATAATTCTACACACCATTTTTCAATAAAATAAAGCTACAGTACCTACTGAATATTCATGCATCTTCCGAAGACCATTAACATTTTAATCACGATATCGAAGCCAT
The DNA here is from genome assembly GCA_963582015.1 of Xanthorhoe designata. Classification (NCBI taxonomy): domain Eukaryota; kingdom Metazoa; phylum Arthropoda; class Insecta; order Lepidoptera; family Geometridae; genus Xanthorhoe; species Xanthorhoe designata. The sequence continues at coordinate 12,582,987 of OY757040.1, read as the reverse complement.
TGTGCCACTTTCCACATAAATTATACACTGAATAGAATTATGGTGCTAGAGGGAGTTATTGGTGAACTTGAAAATTCCGAAGGGGATATCAAAAGACCAAGGTCGAAAACTTAATCTTAGAAGAAGTTTGGTAGTTAAATAAATCAATTTAAGACTTCACTCACAAAAATCCTTCGTGTTTTATTTCAAACTTTTCTGTGAAAATAGAAAAATGATTAATTTCTAAAGTTAGTAAAACTGAAATAATAATGGAAGAAATTCTGATGAAAAAAGTTTAAACCAATATAGAAATTACAATTATTTAAAAATATTGAACAAGTAAGTTCATATGAGCCAATAACTGTGGTGACAATATTGAATGATTTATTAGTAACGCTATTGTTTTATCACATTGAATTCTCACCACATTCTTCACACCGGCTTGCTTAGGGTGAGTTACACGAGTCTTCATTATTTCCGCACCTATTCAGTGCGATTTCACAGAAATTGTCGTATAAACCAACTGGGCCATGATAGATGCACTATTTACGGCTTTCCGGGTATTATACCTCATTCAAAATTCAATAGAAACCGTGCCTCGTTCAGTTCCATTGTGTGTTTTAGTAGTTTGTTAGATTTATCTGCAAATTAAGTTACTTTGATAGAGAGGAATTAAGTTAGTGATAAACGAGGGAAAGGTTTGATTTAACACAATTCTTGCGTAGTAATGTAATGCTGAGGCTTTACACGAATTAATTACTGCAACTACTGACTGATTCCGATAACTTTTTACTGATAAAATTATCAAAAGTTTTGTATGTGTGTCGAGAAACTATAATTACCTATTTTATTGTACTAAAATTAGACTAGCTAATACGAACTTGATAACTTATTTTATTATGCAAATCTCTATAAATAACATTTTTTTTTTTTATAATTATTTTCACAGGAGACAATTTCATGCTTTATTATACGAGAGATTATTTAATCAAGAGTCACACCGCATTTATTGCCTGCGATGCACTTATCGGCACGGCATTGAAAAGGTGGCACAGGACGTGACATAATATAAGTGTTTTACACGTATATATGCACGTTCCCATACAAAATGCAGTGTAAAATATCTGTTGATATCCCAAGAGACCTAATTCATCAAAAACCGATGTAAATAGATATTCTGCTATCACCTAGCTTGTTATAAATTTGATAAACATAGAACACAACGTTCGAGCAACAAGGTGATATACCGCGGAGACACTGGTCTCAAGAGTCTGGCGACGCGCCAAGGAGCACAATCTTTGTGGACGGAAGGAAAAATTACACAGCGCTATCCGTTGGCCATTATGGAAATACTGCTTATTGCTGTTGAATTATATTTTTAATAATGTAAATGTACATTTAAATAAAGCCAGTGATCGAGAATACAACAAGTTTTCAGCAAGGAAGCACCCATCCTGTGGGTAATGTCGCTAAGGTTCGACTAAAGTTCGACTAGGCGACAGTCTTTAGTCACTAAAGGTTGCTTAGGTGTTTTGATAAAGCCTATATGGAGCTTTAGTTACAAATGTATCTGCAACTAGTGCAAAGCTTTGTCGATGTAGCTTCCCGAGTTTTAAATACGTTACTAACATAGATTTATTAAAATGTAACATTAAATTAGCACCGCTCCATTGACGACGCGCATTTTTATCATCCCTTCGCGCAATAAAAATGTGATTTATTCCGCGTTTAAGAAGGGCCGTTTCGTGCGACAAATAAACAACTACTTTACTTTATTGGTACTCTCATATTTTATTGTACACTATTTCGAATGCATTATAATATTTTCATTACAAACCATTCACACCGACATGTGTTTACGATAAATCAGTTTTACGGAGACGTGTAAAAGTGTTAAAGGGCATAAAATCAAGGGTTTGAAAGTGAAGATTCGTCGAAATCGCCAGATAAATCATGACGAAAGAAGGTTCATTGGTGGCACAGTCATAAAAATATCCTTGAAAATATGAAGATGAGGCATTATCCTTATTTTAAGGCGACCGTAACTTTTAAGGAGCTTTTTATACCCACGGATATCCTCGGAAATTTCAAGGTTTTACGAAATAAACTTAAGAATACTTAATACTTGCATAGCTTAGTACTTTATCATCGTGAGAAACTCGCAGAGTTTATGCGTTGTTTAATTATGGGACATTGCTTAAAAGCCAACTGAAATTACAAAATGTCAAGCAAATAATGGAGAGGATATGATTTATTCCATCAATTCGCGATTCAACCCACTGCTTCTGTATTTCCGAATATATGAACAGTAGGCTAACTTTCATCTCCCCCAAAATTATTCAACAGAAAATCAACCGTATTCTGTATAACTTGAAGGGAATTTTCGAGTGTGGGAAATAAGGCAGATGGTTAGACTTAAGCGGAGAATTGTACTCGGTCAGGTTTGCGTGGGTGTTTATGTATGAGCGCTGTTGTTCTGTTGATTTCCATATTACAGTGAAATGTGCCGCGATTACGTTCGCTTACAGAAGTAAACGTCTGCGAAAATATTAATCTCCGAAGAAACGTGAAGCTGTATTTTTAAGTAGCATATAAAATTAATAAGAGCTTAATATACTTAGTTATTCAGACTTAAAGGAACAAGTTCACGACGATAATCCCCAGACATCAAAAGGATATTTTCTTAGTACACTTAAACTTGAGAACTCAGTTTTATTAACTGGTGGTATTCAAGTTTTATTACAACTACATTAACACTATAAGTTTTATCAAAAATGAAAAAGAAAATATGGCTGAGTTTTGACATTTTAACTCATTTGTATTCACATTTTATGCATGCGTCTTGTCATTTAATTTTTAGGTTAGGTTAGATTTTAAAAGCAAACCCTTTTCTTAATTTTAAGGGTGAGGGCTGTTGAAATCTTTCCAAACTGTGACAAAGACTTCAAGTTCCTACACACAAAAGTGTATACATACATCTTGTCAAATTCTAACCAGTGACTTGACTCTGACTTTGACTTGACTAACTTGAATTATAATGACATGGTAGTGGCTTAATGCGTGGCACAAGCCTTGCGAAGCCAAAAGAAGAAGAAGAAGACTGTCAAGTCATTGACCCGGCTGATTATTACGATGATACGAGTCTATTTTTTGCTATGAATGACAATTGTCTCCTACTCATCTTGCATCGGCACTACAAATAGATACAGAATAACAAAAGCAATTAACATACTCAGTAAGCTGTCACCCCTGTACACAAACCTGGCATTCATGTACAAAAATAACATATTTCAAACGGCCGATGCGCTCGTAAAATTTCAATATCCGACCGGCGTTTTATCTCGGATTTTGTCGACTACCCTCTTAAAGCGAGTGTCAGGGAGACACACTACTTTGTCTATGTAGAGCTAGTAAGTTACACCTTGATGTAAGGGGTTTACACTGTACACTTTGATCACAATTTTCCGAGTAAACTAGATGGGAGAATACCTATACGAGTAAGTTACTTTAACAGGAGTTTACGAAGCCTAGAATAAATCTTCTTCTTCGTCTTCTTTATTTTGGCTTTAACGGCTTGTGCCACGCATTTAGCCACTACCATGTCAGTAAAGAAGCCAAGTCAAAGTCAGAGTCAGATTGACTCAATCAAAACATATTTCACCAGGAGTTTGTACAGTAGTCAACATCACTGTCAAAGTTGACTGCAAATTATTGACAAGACGGCAACGTAACCTTCGATTAAATGCGTGGCACAAGCCCAAAATAAAGAAGAAGAAGAAAACAATATGGTAGTTACCAAAATAAAGATAATAAAAAACCTTGCGGTAGCGTTAATAAACAGTGGCGACTTTATTGTATAACTTTGGCTTAACGAACTTTGGTAAGTCTGAACGAATGTAACATAATTAACATGACATTTCTGATAATAAAATAGCAAGTTGTATGTATATTAGTGTATGTTTGTAATAATTTACCCAAAAAATACTATAAATTTTCAATAAAGAATGTATCTGAGAAAATCAACAAAATTTGTTTTGCTTGTTATTTAACCATGGGAAATAATTCTTGTATTATAATATGTCTGGTGTGTTCATTTCCACCCTGATAGATGCGACGTGATGATAACATTCAACAATTGCCGCGTAAAGCGACGAGATGAAGTTGTTTATTGATTAAATGAGTTTTCCAAGAGGGTTGTATTATGATGTTGCTTTCATCAATAAATTGTATACGACTAAATGTTGCTTGAAGAAACAGCTATTAAGGATTGGGTTTAAGGCTATTATAATACATTTAGAAGGGAAATGTTATTTTGATCTTTGAACATACGGAGGTACATATAACGGAGACTGGGGATTGCTTTAATAATAATTATTATTCTTATCATGTAGTCTCTCATATAACTAGAAAGTTTTGTCATGAAAATATTAACATTTTTTGTTCTTTTATCAAAATCTTCACTAATAGAGTTTCTTTGTTTGAACGAGCTAAATATAAATCTTCATCTGGGTATGAGTATGGTCACTCCAAAAAGCATTGTTGGTATCTAAATCGTCGATATTTGTACGTGAGTAATTTTCCGTTTTTTATTATAATGTCCAGTACAACTCACGATAGCTTTGAAAGTGAATCACTTAGTATACAAATACATAGTATATTTAGTAATAACTTTTAGTAACTAAAAATCGGGTAAAATCGGCACAGTTAGTACCTATATTATGAGTGCCGGCGACTTTAACGACTGCAGCATTATAAAGTCCCATACTTCTAAATATGAGTGCAGGCGACTATACCGACTGCATTAATACTTATACAAGTACCGACCCTCGTACCTGTCAACAGCGCGAACTAGAAGCACTTCATTACCACTGCAATATCAGCCGTCCAGTAATTAATTACGGCTGCATTTCCTATGGAAGTGGTTAATTTAGGGCCTGATAGGGCCTCGTTAATTTCCGCTACAAGCCACTTGTCATACACCCTGAGGGCTATCATAACTCATTTCCGCCTCTAAAACACCCTATTGAGTTGTAGTGAACAACAATTTGAATTGGAGTGGCTGGGGTCTGGTGAACGAGAAATACTGTTTTGCGGTAAGCTTGTTTTGCAGCTTGCTTAAATACAGTTTAAAAGGGTGAAAGGGTTCAATCGAAGTCGCTGAACAACTACGTTCAGTACCTACAATCCTATAGTCGCCAAATGAGTGGTAGCAATAACCAACCACTTCCTTTTTAGGAGAACCGTTCACGGTCCCATCTTAAAAATTGCTTAGTCATTATGAAGAATCTAATAGTAATCGTATTTTGAAAATTAGTTCAAAAGTGTGAGCTACTACCTCATTGAACTTTTACAAAATAAGACTCTATGTTCTTGTATCTATTTCAGTTATGAGAAGAATAAAGTACCTACCATTTACATTTGTATGATGCCATTTTCTTGAACGTACCAGAGCAATAATTGAATGCAATAGTTACGCGCACATAATTGACGTTCAATAATGGTAAGCAACTGTCATTGAGATGTATTTTAGATCCACAATCAGACAAATAAAATGTAAACGCCAAAACTTTTTTGCGTACAAGTGACATTGAACATTAAAACAAACGACATAACATCTACATTCAAATGTAGAATGTCATTATAGAACATTGAGTTTGCTCGCACATTTTTTGAGTGTTGTCAGCTATTAGATTGCGACTCTTTAATACATCTCAATGGCAACTGTTGTTTAAAATATGCAAGTCACGATGACAGTCAATTTAATTGTATGCAACAGGCAAGAATCTTGCATCGTGTAAATAACACTTTCATGCTGTGGATGCGACTAAAACTTTAATAAAAGGCATAAAAACTTGAGTTTAATTAAATATAAGTTTATTTATTTTATAGAACCTACCTCAAAATAAAGTTCCCCACATCTCAAGTAACATCCTCATTACTCGCTACATAATCAGCGTTGTATCAAGTGGTGTTACTGGACGCGTCCCGTGGGTGTTCGCGGGTTTCTACGACGAAACTCACTTTGTTTGTGATTTTTCCTTCAAAGGGGATTTTGTTAATTTCAAAATCCCCTTGATATGAATTTTCATCTATAACGCAGTATGAGCTAGTGGCTAACTCTAGTGATGGAGTTTTTTATCTGCTATCTATTAAGATCATTGTAATTTCTTAACGACTTTTAAATCCGGGGCCAACAATTAAACGTTCAAATCATCACACTAATAATATAAAGGTGAAAGTTTGTGTGTGTATGTTTTTTACTCCTTCACTCTTAAATTACTAAACGGATTTGAATGACATTTGGTACCAGGACTGCTTATATCCCGGATTAACACATAGACTACTTTTGATCCTGGTATTCTTACGGAAACGCGAACTATTTTCCGCGGAAAACACCGCGGGGCGCAGCTAGTCTAGTTATAAAAACATCATATAACACCGAAAATAAAATTCCCTACATCTCAAATAACATTTCATTACTAGCAACATAATCAGCGTTTAATCAAGAGCGTGGTGTTGCTAGTCTCCCGCGGGTGCTCGCGAGCTGATTGCCGCGCGGAATTACATCGCCGAAAATATAGCCGGGAATAACATGACGGGAGATTTGCGATAGAGTTGATAATCAGAATACCTGACTAGATACCTAAGTTAATAACAGTCAGTCATTGTGAGAAACATAATATACTTAACTTATATTGTTTAATAAGTGTGAACGTAGTTAAGCGTATTATGTCTTTTAATCCTTGTATGAATTTATTGTATTTAAAAATTTTATTCAAAGATACAGACATTTCTTAAAATCTTCAAGTCTTTTTGATGAATCTGAGGGAGTAATCAAAATGACCTCTACATTATTTGTAACTTGAAAGAAAGAAAAAAAAAGACGTGTGGCACTCGGAGACTGCCGCGGTAAAGCTATTGCATGGGGGGTGTTAGGTTATTTTCGTTACGGAATTTCTAGATTCGGTCTCCACGCTCAAGGCCCGCGATAGAAGCTATGCAATAGCTTAAAACGTTTATTTTGGTAGTACCTCAAGAACAACTTCAACTTCGTCGTATGCTAGATGATTCTAATGCCTGTTCCAATATCAAGCCATATTAAAATGCTAATCAGTTAGCTTTCAAAGTTAGTGCATTAGTTGCGGGCGTGTTGAACCTTAAGCTGCTTCTTGTACGTTAAAAGCTAGTTAGTGTCGTAGGTACATAACAGCTAAAAGTATCTGGGGGCCTATCACGAGTTAACCATAGTATTGGATACTGTCCTCGTTAGCGAGTCAAGTATCACAAATGTATGAAAATCCATTGCAGCGCCTCCCCCGGTAACTTGCATGAACTAAAAATTCCATACATTTAGAATACTTGACACGTGAGCGAGAACAGTTAAATATACCAGTCGAAAACTGATGATAGGCTCCCTGATACAGTGACGGTTTGAAGGTGCGGCACAAATCGTAACAAGCACGTGCCGCGGTGCCTACAATAACATGTAATTTCCTCGTCCGCGGCGACAGATGTTTGTTTTCAATACCCTCTTATTGCGAGTTATACCGTTGTTTGTTTGTCATTTCTTTTCCAACACGTAGTTTATTGTTTCGCGTCGGTTGGAAGGGTTCATGTGGGACCGATAGTTTCGCAGAAATTGTTATCCACGTTATTTCGACTGCTATTGAGTTTCCAGATAAATTGTTGTATTATATTACTTACGTGTAATATCGTGTGTCTTAGTTTTGTATATTTCTAAAAACAAATATTATTTGTTTCATGCAAAAGGTACCACAAAACAAATTATTAACAAATGTTTGATTTTACCAGTGTATTGCACTACCTACCTATATTGTTTATACCGCATCAATTTCCATAAATTTTTATAATATTCATTAAAAGAAAACAGTTTTGCCTATTATGAGGAACATAAAAAAGCCGGGCCTCTAAACTAACGTACAAGAAGTAGACAGGTACTTTAGTTTGGAGCATAAATAAAGTATAGTAAGTATATAGTTTGACGACCTGTGGCGCAGTGGGCGAAAACCCGCCTGAGACGCGGAGGTTGCGGGTTCGATCCCCGCCACGGAACAAATGTTTGTATGTTCTGCAGATATTTGTTCCGGGTCTGGATGTTTTTCTATCTATAAATGTATGTATTTACAAAAAAAATGTATCTAAGTAGTATAACAGTCATCTGGTTACCATTAACACAAGCATTAAGGTGACCCTTCCCGGCGCGTCTATCATCGACGCGAGCATGGCTTAAAAGCTTGTTGTTTCATCCAGCGCAATGCTAGAAAAAGAAGCAAAGCGAAAAGAGAGAGATAGCGCCTCAGAGCTCGGCATTCAGTTGGTATTTTCGCCGCTCACTCGCTCACTCGAAAAATAGTGTGCGGAAATTTCATAAAAAGTGTTCCAGGAAATACGTTTTTTTCAGTAAGCCTTACAAGTTTGTAAAATAAATATTAGTCATTTAGAATCTCCATAAGATTTGCAAGGTTTCTATGACAATATTTTCTTTACTTTTACAATTTATGAGTACATTATGAACGGCCAAAGTTCAGGTAAAATTTATGCTAAAAGCAGGTTTTTGGAAGCTTATACTGAATTTGTTTCTCAAAATTTTGATTTTTCGTTTATATAGAAACCTAGATATAGTGCACAAGATACCTTTTAGTCCAAAAGTTTAAAAGAAAGGTCTGTTACAACGGCATAATCACGTACGAGCGTTTGTATGAAAAGTGAGCCGGGTTGACCGCTCTTAAATTGCTTAGCTTGGGATTAGATGACGCCGTGTAAAATGTCCAAGGATATTTATTTATTTATTTATTTATTATATACTTATATATCAGTATTTCCAAAGATTGTGCAATTAGTTCGCTCTTTGACATCGTTCAACCCCTGCATAACGAGTTTAAGCTCATAAAAGGGGTTCAAAAATGCGAAGTGCATTTGATTTCGATAGTCGATCACGTTTTAATGTTTGAGTAAGTAACTCACAAAAAATCCCCTTCATAGGGAACAGTTACTGTTTGACATCCATTACTAACAGAACAGAGATGGTTAATTGGCAAAACTATTAACGAACACTTGTGTTTGACGGGGATATGTAACGGGGAATTGAAAAATGGTGCCCCAGAGGCGTGGGCGTGGAAAAAGTGAATTTGTTGTTTGAATATTGTTAGACATTATTTATTGTATCATACAGTATTTTCTGAAATATGCTTCCATGGACAAATCCACAAGTAACAGATTTTTTTTTTTTTTTTTTTTTTTTTCTCTTTCTTTTATCTGCAATCGGTCTTACGACCATAAGCTGATACGTTGTGTGGAAGTGGGATTGAGCGCGAAGAGGCCAGTGCCATTTTTGCCCTTTCATAGGATGTCCTTTCGCTTCAGCCGCCGTACTGCGCGGGAAGTGTCCAGTAGTTGAGTTGCAAGTAACAGATGGTTTTATTTATATCTAAAATTTCTAAAATATTGACATATAGATTGACGAAAAACCCATGAAGTTACTAAAAATCATAATAACAGAGTTGGCCACTTGCTCATACGAACTAACGAACGAATTCCAAAAATAAAAGAAACAGTTAAGATTATAATATTTTTCACAACAAAAAGAGGATTAACAACATCGACCAAATCCACAACACTACACGGACCCTCATAACCACCCTGACAGTGGAGCTGACCCGAGTGGCTTCACAAAAAGCGTGATATACAGCCTCCAGCCGGCGAACAGCGACCAGCGACATTAGCAAGACGCTAAGCCGAGTGCACAAAAACCCGAGCTATTGTGCAACTGACAATGAGCTGCTAATACATTGCGGGCGTGTTGAACCTTTCAGTATGGAACTGAGAAAGGCTTTTAATGTTGATGTGATGAAATTCAGAGCGAATGAACTTATGAAAGCAACAATAGAACGTAAGCTTTTAAGGATAACTATTAATAAAGTAGATGAAGTATGATAGATAAATACATGTATTAAGAAAAAGACGATACGAGTATGAAAGAAGTAAATGCGAAGATGACGAGTGATAAAGGAGAGTGAAGGAGAAGGAAACACTCCTGTGTTTAGTTTAAATAAGCTTGCATGCGCTAGTGACCAACTCTGGTGATGGAGTTTTTAGGGCGCCCGAAAGCCTTTGTCTCGTCATATGGTGAAATAAATGCAGAAAAAGGTACCTAATGTAGTATTTATAAAAGTTATGTAAATAACACTAGAAGTTGCACTTTCAAAACTATCGTGAGTTGTATTAGACATTATAATAGCACACTGAGAGTAGTAGTACTTTTAAATAGAAATTTACAGGATTTTATCGCGTAATTTACCTTTTATTATTTCCCGACGTTTCGGCTGTGTTACAACAACCGTGGTCGCGGGCGAACTGGAGTATGTAGGTAGGCTCCGACGAGAAGCGGCAGTTTATAAAACTACCCTCCCTTAAGCTTCACAATTCGGAACGGCTGCATGTCCACCACAGCACACGACACTAACTGTATCTTTACACCGAAACTTTCCATCACGACGCGCATTACACCTACTAATAACTGGATTCCATGATAACGGGAGCCTAAATCCATCCTCGCGATTGAAATTCGGATATTTCTTGATTTCTATTGCTTCACGAATTATTCGCTTATAATACTGGCGTTCGTTGGCAAGAATCTTGGGATCATGAAGTTCAATCCAGTGATTAGGCCCCGAGTCCACTAGGTGCTCTGCTATCGCCGATTTGTTTACCTGGCGGTTTTTAACTGCTGCTATGTGTTCCTTTATGCGTTCAGCTATTGTACGCTTCGTTTGCCCAATATAGGAACGGCCACAGCTACAGTCAACCTTATACACACCAGGTACCTGTAAAGGCGTGACGTCTTTCGGTGATCTTAACAGCTTTGCGACTTTGGTGAAAGGAGTAAAAATGGTCTTGATAGAAAACTTTTTCAAAATATTGCCAATTTTGTCCGTTACCCCTTTCACATACGGCAAGTACGTAGGCTGCCTGCTGACATCAGGCATTCTCTCTGTAGCGCCTTTTATCCGTCGCTTCTTCAAACCTTTGTATCCATTTCTTCTTAGTACCTCCTGAACATGAGCCAGTTCTCCATCTAAATGTTCAGGGTCACAAAGATCATATGCTCTATTCGTTAGAGAAGAAACAACGGACTGCAAGTGGCGAGGATGATGGTGTGATGCAGCATGTAGATACCTATCAGTGTGTGTCGGTTTTCTATACACAGAGTGCGCCAAGAATATGTCGTTATGCTTAGAAACTGTTTAGAGGGCAACTATTTCTTGTACCAAGGACAACATTACCTCCAGATTGATGGAGTGGCCATGGGCAGCCCAGTGGCGCCGGTTTTGGCTAATATCTGGATGGAGCATTTTGAAAGTCTTTTAGACTTGACAGTCTACGGTATAAGAATGTGGAAACGATACGTTGATGATGTTTTTTGCATATTGAAGGGTGGTGCATATGAAATTGAGCGATTGAACACATATTTAAACTCAATCCATCCTAAAATTCAATTTACACATGAAACGGAAGAAAAAAGAACCCTGGCTTTTCTAGATGTCAAAGTAATGGTGAGAACTGATGGTTCCTTGGCGCACTCTGTGTATAGAAAACCGACACACACTGATAGGTATCTACATGCTGCATCACACCATCATCCTCGCCACTTGCAGTCCGTTGTTTCTTCTCTAACGAATAGAGCATATGATCTTTGTGACCCTGAACATTTAGATGGAGAACTGGCTCATGTTCAGGAGGTACTAAGAAGAAATGGATACAAAGGTTTGAAGAAGCGACGGATAAAAGGCGCTACAGAGAGAATGCCTGATGTCAGCAGGCAGCCTACGTACTTGCCGTATGTGAAAGGGGTAACGGACAAAATTGGCAATATTTTGAAAAAGTTTTCTATCAAGACCATTTTTACTCCTTTCACCAAAGTCGCAAAGCTGTTAAGATCACCGAAAGACGTCACGCCTTTACAGGTACCTGGTGTGTATAAGGTTGACTGTAGCTGTGGCCGTTCCTATATTGGGCAAACGAAGCGTACAATAGCTGAACGCATAAAGGAACACATAGCAGCAGTTAAAAACCGCCAGGTAAACAAATCGGCGATAGCAGAGCACCTAGTGGACTCGGGGCCTAATCACTGGATTGAACTTCATGATCCCAAGATTCTTGCCAACGAACGCCAGTATTATAAGCGAATAATTCGTGAAGCAATAGAAATCAAGAAATATCCGAATTTCAATCGCGAGGATGGATTTAGGCTCCCGTTATCATGGAATCCAGTTATTAGTAGGTGTAATGCGCGTCGTGATGGAAAGTTTCGGTGTAAAGATACAGTTAGTGTCGTGTGCTGTGGTGGACATGCAGCCGTTCCGAATTGTGAAGCTTAAGGGAGGGTAGTTTTATAAACTGCCGCTTCTCGTCGGAGCCTACCTACATACTCCAGTTCGCCCGCGACCACGGTTGTTGTAACACAGCCGAAACGTCGGGAAATAATAAAAGGTAAATTACGCGATAAAATCCTGTAAATTTCTATTTAAAAGTATGAATTGTGATCGCGAAAGTTTAAGAAAGACTATTGAGAGTAGTAGTGTTAGACGCGACCGCGAGGAGAGTGACCACACTCATACCCAGATGAAGATTCTCCGGAAGAATCGAAACATTGTCGGTATCTAAATCGACGATATTTTTACGTGAGTAATTTCCCGTGTGCTATTATAATGTCTAACACTAGAAGTAAATGCCGAAAACATAAAACTGAAATTCACATCTAGCATCATAAGTGTGCTTACTAACTGCATCAGTAAAGCGGGTTTCGTACAAGCTTAGCTTAAACAGTACTTTGCACATGCAGTGTGTGGTCAGAACATTGTTCGCAGCTCCGGCCGAGCACAATAAGCGTGCCCATTCGGCGCCACCGCTTTGTTTACTAAGTCCACTGCGTTAGCTTGCTAGTGTATCAATGGGCTGAGTTTGAATGGGCGATACTTTTTAGAATAGTCTCATTCAAGCGTGTGTATTGTTTGGAATACAGCTACCAAACAATTGAAGATAAAAAAAAAACATTTTCGGACTATAATTTGGAACACCATTAAATCTAAATTAATATTTATTTAACAATGAAAAAACTGGTTCCCACAGATGTTTTTCGAAAAACTTTTGGCGCTTTAAATAAACAGGAAAACCGCAGTCATTACCGAAACATATGTTAAATGAGAGCATAAAACAGCATTACAGTAACAGGTGTGACAGCCGCCGTGGCGCGACTCGCGCCGCCTCATTGAACATTTCGCGGAACGAATGCCGACACACTGCGGCGTGACGTCACACCTGTAATGTATACCATTACTAGGCAGAAGAAAATAAATACAAATAGAATATAATCAGGTGTCTTCCACCTGATTATATTCTATATTTGTATTTGTTAACGTTTAAATAAACACAAATAGAGCTATAGCTAGTTATGACTATATAAAGCCTGTTAAAGTAATAAGTCAATCTAAGGAATCAACCAGTAATGTTGATGTTAAAAAAAATCTACAAGTAAAACTACAGACCTTGATATCAAAGGTAGAAAGAAACATAAATATTGTAGTGTCTAAAGAAGTAGGTATCATTGACAGCAATAATGAATGTCACTTAGAAAGTTACAAGAAACAATACCAACATTTGTACAAGACAATACGAAAGTCATTCCGAGCGTGCAGTGCGACTGACAACCGAGATTAAACCGAACATTAATCTACACCATTAGTACACAACTAAACTAATAGATATGTAAATGAACAGGCACTTTCAAAAGCTAAGCGTGACGCAACCTCACAGATATTTCAATTGTACTAGAATATAGAACACAAAGGCACAAACCATACCGCACTAAGAATACTCGATAAATTGATTAAACAAGAACCTCCTTCGATGTAAGTCAAACACGACTTTAAGTCGACAGTTACAAATTGTAGAATTCTTTCTTTTTAACTCTCAATAAAATTTCTGGTCATTATGAGGAGTAATAAAAATAAAATAAATATAATGACTCCAATAATGTAGACATTAGAGGTATTTATTGGATTTTTAGGCATGCTTAGATTATTATACGATATCTAAAGGAATAGTCGGACGTATGTGTAAATACGTATTACATGCCCACATTTTGCAGAAGTTAGCATTACATTACATTAAAGCTTGCAAGCCCATCGACGCATATGTAGGTAATCTTAAAAAAATCGATTTCTTTTTATTTTGCCTAAGTATATTAATAGAAAGAGGTGTGGTTTATCGAGCCAAATCAATGAACTATCGTAATTGTATCATATCGCAAGGAAGCAAAAAATTAGACAGAAATCTAAATTAAAAGTAAGAACATCAAAGTGAATCTGAGTTAGCAGACGTGTCGCAATAAAAAGTCGCGTCCGACGCAAAGTTTCTAGCTCAAAGCCTCGTGTGAATAATTCAATAAGAGATTATGGTTTCATATTCGATGTGGATGACAGTTATTGTTAAATAAAACGATACTGATGCTAAATTATTAGACGTGGTGTTGGAATTTGATAGCCTTGCAACACTTTTATGAACATTCAATTTGCTACTGAAATAATACTTCTAATAATATATATTTATGTGTTTGTTTATTAAAATACATTGGAAACAACTCAAAGAATATTATAAAGAATCAAAGAAATATTCAAAATGAATAATAAATTGCTCCTGAATAAAACAAATATAATAAAAGAAATAAAAAACTAATCAATGCATACATGCGGTAAAACCAGTAGCAATATTTTACTATCCCATAAAGCACTGTAGACATCGTAAGCTCAAACAAGTTTTTTGAACCACATACAATTAAAAAATGCTGTTTACGGCTATTGACCACGAATAACGAGTTCTTTATGATGCAAATGAATCGTTGTTACAATAGTAACAGCTGCGCAATCAAGTCGCGCGATCAACCAGAACCGGACACCTTGTGCCGAACTGACACGGTCATGTAATAAAACATACAGTAGGAATATTAATTTATCTTGTATGTATCCAGATATTGTTATATTCCGATTGTTGGTAAGGATTTCATCAAAATAAATCAGCCTGTCTAATTTGAAACGTAGGACAAATTTCCTAATTACTTCTGGTCTAGACTAACAGTAATAGCATTAGACAGTTTTAGCAAACAGGAAATGTGAAACGATTAAGTAAATGCTTCTTTAGAATACTAACAGATGAAAAAAGAAAAATATTGCGGATCAGTAATGAAGGTAAAATATACAATTACACACCTTTTAAAGTCCGAAACATGGTGGTAATTTAATTTCAAAAAACATCAAAGCAGTAAAAACAAATAAAGATATTCAAAAAACATCACTGACACAAATTCGTAATCAAATCCAAACATCCTATACACATAAAGGGTTGCACCGCACCCCGGGAGGGCGTGATTCAGGGGTCATTGTCTCGCAAAAGGCCGAGGGACGTTTTGGCCCATTACTGCAGTTGATGACGGACAAACAGACGCACAAGCAAACTTTGGATTACAATGATTGCGAATCGGTGATTTATGTGAGAAAGAGAATCGAACAATAGCTGGCGGCTTTAATAGCTGTGAGGGATCAACTCCAAGTTGCGAAACGTAGCATAGGGAAGTAGTTTGGAATTTACTTTGCCCTTATTCCGGCTTGCGCAGTCTAAAGCTATATAAAGACACATTCTACAAAGGTTCTATCACAAAAAGTCTGAGCCAAAAGCCCGGTGAAGTTATAAAGGTCCGAAAGACCACTAAGCAAAAAAGTCCGTCCGAAAAAATAAATAAAAAAAAACCAGAGCCGTTTTTAAAAAGTGTAAGGTGATAAGAGAAATTGTGTAGGTTCGGAGGTGTTTGGGCTTGTATTTTTAGTTTGATTTGAAAAAAAATTAGAAGCGCTACATTTTATTTTACAACAATAATAGTAACTTTGCTTGTGATAATGTTATTGTTTATCGAAACTAGTTACTAAACCCACTTGTTATTTTATACATCCCCTAAGTAAAGTAAAACCACGTGGGTTGAAACGCGGGTCAAATTAGATTATAAGACCAACAGAAAGGCCGGTATTAAGAACAAAACAACCGCAGACTTTTCATTTCATTACCCAATTACACGGAACAACGGCTTTCCGACAATAATGAAACATTATTTTGACTTAATTGACTACAAGTTAGACGCTTTACGTAAACAAAGTGCAAAGTGTTCCTTACAATATAATTTCTTTTCTTCATATGAAATTGGAATATTTGCAAGATTTTAAATATTTATTTAGGTAATATTGGATGATTATTAAATAAATTATTCGTTTCTTAAAATCAGACCTTATATAAGAAACTTGCGAGCTATACTATACAATTATAGCACATTGTTAGCAACAGATTCGATTCTACTTTTATTTTGTAGAGTTGTAATAAGTCCATGTCATTTTTCAACCTAATGAAATACATAAAATGTTTTGACTTTCGTTTCCGAATGCTTTTAATTTGTTTAGACATATTGTAAAAATGTTGTTAAGAGATACAAATCAAATTATTAAGTTACCTTTCAGATTTAATGGAGACCTAAAAGT
This sequence comes from Xanthorhoe designata, assembly GCA_963582015.1. Lineage (NCBI taxonomy): Eukaryota > Metazoa > Arthropoda > Insecta > Lepidoptera > Geometridae > Xanthorhoe > Xanthorhoe designata. The sequence goes on along the minus strand of OY757040.1, from coordinate 12,566,410 downwards.
TCGTTTCCCCAATTAACATCAGCTTAAAAGGCAGGGTCGTCTAATCTGATTTAGTTGGATCAGGATGTCTTCCTCATTAAAGTCTTTTAATGCTCGAATTGGAGATCGTTAAAGAGAAAATTTTGTTTATGCAATTATAAACTCTCTAAACTTAAATTTGTAAGAAAAACAATCTCTTTTATAAGTTTTCTCAAAAATTATTAAATCAAATCGAAAAGAGAAATCATTAAGAAAGAATGGCATATTCTAAGTGATTGGTAAAACTACCTTCTAGTTTCAGTGTGAAACATCTTTCGTTTCATACAGGTAAATCTTTTTCTTTTTAATAATCTAATCTTCAAAGGATCTAAAACGCACCTTAGGAATACAGTCGTCATCAATATTTTTTATTTTGCTTTCTTTCTTTTATTTTGCTTTCACTTCATCTATTTGTTATATTTCATCAATAAGTCCAATGTCTAGTAACTGTTAATGAAGTTGTCCCTGTGTGAGCTTACTCGATCTATCTCGTGGGCCCGATAACAAGTTGCACCAACAGCTTTCTAGTTAAAACATACTTTTGGCCGCTAAGTGACAATATCAACATAGATTAGGGTTAATGATTCTATCGAGTGTGCTTTTACGGTTACATAACGTGGGTTCAAAAATGTTTGGTCATTGAAAGTTTGAAGTGTTAAACTGGGGTCTTTAGTCTCTTGACGCTTGTTCATTCGAAATATTGTTGTTTTAGCTATAGTCAGTTATGTAGGTTTATTAACCAATTCGGTTGAGGTAATTTCATTTGGTGGTTATATTGTTTTACACTGTGGTTGTTGTGTGTGTTAAAACAAAGAATTTCTCGCCGACGTAATTATTAAAAATAAATACCTACAAATTTTAAAATTTTAAAAAGTATAAAAACCTACTTCAATTTCGTAAGAAGAGAGCCATTTCTGTTCATAGCTCCAAGGGTCCTCGTCAGATGCTGAAATTCTTTTTGGAATCATCTCGGGAGCCAAAAAAATAACTGTATCTTAATAGGTCAAATAGTGAAAAAAAAACAGTGGAACATAAAACCTCTTCTTTATGTGAAGTCGGTTAAAAACATAAATTAATTATTAATATAGAAAACCACAAAACATGTAGAAGTGAAACAATATTTATATTGCAATATGTTATTATTTCAATTATGCTTAGTAACCAATCAAATTATTAAGTAAACTCTCAGAAATTGAACACCAAAAGTATTCCCTTAAAGTAAACTGGAGTCAATTAATGTCGAATATTAATTAACCATAACCATACATCGGTCGTGTTCTAAATGAGCAATTAAGTCCCTCATAAGTCATCTCGATAACGTGTTTTAAAAGTAAACAGTAACCATCATGCTTGATATCACGTTCAATAATTATAGTTGGATTTAAAAGTGCAGACTTTAAATTAAATGAGTTATTAATGGCAATCCGGAGTATCGCAAAACCTAAACTTAACTAACCAAAAATTTTGCCGTCCTTTTCATAGTGATGGGAATAAAAAGGATGGCATTAATTTTAGTTAGTTTAGTTTAGCTTTTGCGACACTCCGAATTGCTACTATTATTATTAGAAATGACAACTCTGATATTTATTATTATTGTATTTATTATAGTAAATGAAAATCTTACTAAAAGTTTACGGCTACAACGGGATTCGAACCCGCAATGATACAAGCGATCGCCCTTTAGCCGGACTACCTAACCACTCGGCCACGGAACCTATGACAACATTAAAACAAAAAAATATATTATATTATTTCGTTACTAAAATCAAAGTAGTACAATATAATATCACAGAATGAATAAATGAATATGAAAATATGAATAATATTGTTGTATTATTAGACTCATTGACTTCATAACGCAATTTTATAATTCGCTGATTTGCTCTAATATTCTTGTAGGTATTTAAATTTTTCCTTTAAACTTCTTTATTCTTTATTGACAATAAAATAATACATTAAAAATACAGATAGTAAGGGCATGTCTTCTTTCGTTTGTTTCCTGCTACTTAAAGGAAGTTAGTTTACGAGTAGAGCGAGTATATTAAGTGCATTACAGCGAGGTGCGGGATCTCCATTACGTGAGGAATTAATTAGTTCATCGACGTCATTAGATGCGGCTTTGTATGAAGTGTGAGCTGAGAATTTCTCGGTTGAAATACATTTTGCTTTTACCTTTTTGAATTAAACTTATCCTTTAAATTTATAAGGTTGTATAAAGTCTAAATAAAAATAATAATAAATAAACTAATGATTTATTACAATTTCAAAATCAACTATTGCAAGGTTTCGAAGAATGTAAAGGTTAGATGTTAAGAATTTTAAAACATATAATAATGTAATTAAGAGTTACAATATCGTCTTCATTTTATAAAGTTCAATGTATAATACCTAATTATAATAACATCTCTTCGCTCTCGACTATGTTTCAGTCCACCTAATTGTTTATATTCTATCCTTTCGTTTATGATTTATCTGTAAGTTTGTATGTTTTTAATTCAGTTACAACAAAACTTGTGTAACTGGATCAACTTGAAATAAGTGGAGAACGTTGACTTGGAATAGAATATAATTCAATTATCCCACTATCCCACTAATATTATAAAGGTGAAAGTTTGTATGTGTAAGTATGTAAGTGTGTTTGTTGGACGGATTTAAATGAAATTTGGTACCAGGATTGCTTATACCTTGGATTAAAAAATAGACTACTTTTAATCCCGGTAATCCCACGGGAACATGAACTATTCACCGTGGGTAACACCGCGGGGCGCAGCTAGTGTTTTATATGTAGGTACTACGTGAGCGAAGTCGCGGACAAAAGCTAGTTAGACATAGAATGTCTTCTCCGGGAGCTGCCTCATGCCCGTGAACTTAGCATATCAAGTCCCAGCATATCATGTTTTTGCGATAGTTCTCTTCGCATGCAGATGAGTTCTATAGTTCCTGATACTTTTCAGCAATAGTTCTGGCGTTTTAGCTGAAAAAAACACGTTTAAAAAAATGATATGCTAACTTCCCGTAGCATATCATTTTGCAGCAAATCAAAAATAAATGCTTGTTCCAGTCGCATGGAGGTGTGTTCTATAGTTCCTGATACTTTTTAGCGATAGTTCTGGCGTCAAAACTTCAGAAAAAAATAATTTGTAAAAATAATTTGCATATTTCCACAAAGACAAAAAGTTAAATATATCTATTTTAATCGTATCAAACTATTCTAGAATACCAGAACTCTTTCGTTTCTCACATATCCGTAACAAAACTAGAACCTCCAATTCGAATTGAGTCCAGAACAAACGCTTAAGTGCCAGCATATCATGGTAGAGTAGTTAAAATATCGAAAAAAAATAATTTTAATGTTGTCAAACAATTCGGTTAAGCCAGAACTCTTGCGTTTCATATACATCCATAGCAGAGCTACAACCTACAACTCGATTCAAGTCCAGAACTAACGCGTAAGTACCAGCATATCACGGTAGAGTAGTTGAAAAATCGAAATATTCATATTTGACTAAGTCAAACAATCCTAGAAAGTCAGAACTCTTGCGTTTCATATACATCCATAGCAGAGCTACAACCTACAACTCGATTCAAGTCCAGAACTAACGCGTAAGTACCAGCATATCACGGTAGAGTAGTTGAAAAATGGAAAAATCTGAATTTGACTAAGTCAGACAAATCTAGGAAATCAGAACTCTTGCGTTTCATATACATCCATAGCAGAGTTGTAGGTTCTAGCTCTAGAATCTATTTTTCGATTTTTAAACTACTCTACCGTGATATGCTGGTACTTACGCGTTAGTTCTGGATCTGAATCGAACTGTAGGTTCTAGCTTTGCTATGGATGTATATGAAACGCAAGAGTTCTGACTTCCTAGATTTGTCTGACTTAGTCAAATTCAGATTTTTCGATTTTTCAACTACTCTACCGTGATATGCTGGTACTTACGCGTTAGTTCTGGACTTGAATCGAGTTGTAGGTTGTAGCTCTGCTATGGATGTATATGAAACGCAAGAGTTCTGACTTTCTAGGATTGTTTGACTTAGTCAAATATGAATATTTCGATTTTTCAACTACTCTACCGTGATATGCTGGTACTTACGCGTTAGTTCTGGACTTGAATCGAGTTGTAGGTTGTAGCTCTGCTATGGATGTATATGAAACGCAAGAGTTCTGACTTTCTAGGATTGTTTGACTTAGTCAAAGTTGAATATTTTGATTTTTCAACTACTCTACCGTGATATGCTGGTACTTACGCGTTAGTTCTGGACTTGAATCGAGTTGTAGGTTGTAGCTCTGCTATGGATGTATATGAAACGCAAGAGTTCTGACTTTCTAGGATTGTTTGACTTAGTCAAATTTGAATATTTCGATTTTTCAACTACTCTACCGTGATATGCTGGTACTTACGCGTTAGTTCTGGACTTGAATCGAGTTGTAGGTTGTAGCTCTGCTATGGATGTATATGAAACGCAAGAGTTCTGACTTTCTAGGATTGTTTGACTTAGTCAAATATGAATATTTCGATTTTTCAACTACTCTACCGTGATATGCTGGTACTTACGCGTTAGTTCTGGACTTGAATCGAGTTGTAGGTTGTAGCTCTGCTATGGATGTATATGAAACGCAAGAGTTCTGACTTTCTAGGATTGTTTGACTTAGTCAAATTTGAATATTTTGATTTTTCAACTACTTTACCGTGATATGCTGGTACTTACGCGTTAGTTCTGGACTTGAATCGAGTTGTAGGTTGTAGCTCTGCTATGGATGTAGATGAAACGCAAGAGTTCTGACTTTCTCGAATTGTCTGACTTAGTCAAATTTGAATATTTCGATTTTTCAACTACTCTACCGTGATATGCTGATACTTACGCGTTAGTTCTGGACTTAAATCAAGTTGTAGGTTCTAGGTCTGTTATGGATGTATATGAAACGCAAGAGTTCTGACTTTCTAGGATTGATTGACTTAGTCAAATTTGAATATTTCGATTTTTCAACTACTCTACCGTGATATGCTGGTACTTACGCGTTAGTTCTGGACTTGAATCGAGTTGTAGGTTGTAGCTCTGCTATGGATGTATATGAAACGCAAGAGTTCTGACTTTCTAGGATTGTTTGACTTAGTCAAATTTGAATATTTAGATTTTTCAACTACTCTACTGTGATATGCTGGTACTTACGCGTTAGTTCTGAACTTTAATTGAGTTGTAGGTTGTAGCTCTGCTATGGATGTATATGAAACGCAAGAGTTCTGGCTTAACCGAATTGTTTGACAACATTAAAATTATTTTTTTCGATATTTTAACTACTCTACCATGATATGCTGGCACTTAAGCGTTTGTTCTGGACTCAATTCGAATTGGAAGTTCTAGTTTTGTTACGGATATGTGAGAAACGAAAGAGTTCTGGTATTCTAGAATAGTTTTATACGATTAAAATAGATATATTTAACTTTTTGTCTTCGTGGAACTATGCAAATTATTTTTACAAATTATTTTTTTCTGACGTTTTGACGCCAGAACTATCGCTAAAAAGTATCAGGAACTATAGAACACACCTCCATGCGACTGGAACAAGCATTTATTTTTGATTTGCTGCAAAATGATATGCTACGGGAAGTTAGCATATCATTTTTTTAAACGTGTTTTTTTCAGCTAAAAACGCCAGAACTATTGCTGAAAAGTATCAGGAACTATAGAACTCATCTGCATGCGAAGAGAACTATCGCAAAAACATGATATGCTGGGACATGATATGCTAAGTTCACGGACACAGCTGCCTCCCACTCACAGCTCAGATCACATCCGATACCATCTCCTGGCGTGAAGGAATCTTAATTAGTTAATAAGGCTGGTGCTAGTTCCAAGGAAATGTTCATTGATCTTCTTAAATGAAGTAAGTGTTTATGACGAAAAAGTAAATTAGGTAACTCTCTATAATTTTTATTAAGAATTTTTCCCTATATGCAGTCAAGCTTGGTCGTTTATAATGAAATTTTAAAATAATGAAAAAATAGATGCTAAAGTAGAAATTACTGTCGTTCCTTACCAAGAAGTCAATGAGCTACGAGTATAATTATCGAGCTAAAAACTATAGTTTGCCTTATAACACCATCAACAGAGTTAGTAATTAAATCATACTAAATACTTTTACAAATCCTACAATTAACATTTTCATCAGTATGTAAGCACTATTCGTCTATAATAATGATCACGAGAAATGGGCTAAGGCTGTTCATTTCTGTGCCTTAGATAGTATCGGGCTTGGATAGGTACAATGTGCCTATTACCTAGAACTGAGATCAAATCTTCAGATACAGGGTGCGTGGGAATCTCCATAAATTGCTATAGGTACCTAACCTTTATAAATTCCCTAGAACATTTACAAAAATAATCACAATTACTTAATTTTATTCACAAAGGTCGTCAGAAAATACCTACTTTGATTCAAACGAACCTTTAGAACTCCATCGAATAACTCTCAAAGAGTTTATATCAGGAAATAAATTAGGTCGTGAACGGTCGAATAAAAAGGTCAGTTGAGTTTCCGTTATACTCAATTCCTTACCAATTTACCCGACAATGCCTTCCAATCAACCTTGAAACATCCTAAAACAATTTTCCCAATAAACGAAATCTGCATGCAAAAAACAGTAACCGATGTTGGATTCTCGCTGCTATTTTAGGGTTGTAAAGTTTAGAGTCCTTTGCAGCATTGCTGTGTAAACGATAGGCTTCGCATACAATCAATTAGGTGTGACCTGCCGGGGACCTGGCCCTTGGAGGGTTATTGGTGAGCAAACTTCGCTAATAGGTATCGAGGAGATTGCTCCGAGGTGCTAATGAGGGAAAATGCTTGCACCAAACATGCAGTCGTGTTTATTTCTTGTTTGTGTGGCTAATTTGCTGGGGAGCTTGTAATGAACGCTGTTACTAACATGTGAGCAATGTAAATGTGTGCTGTATACACACATCAGTGGAAAAAGCAACTGCATTAATGCTGTTTACGAGCTTGTTATTGATTGTGGAAACAACTTTTATTTTTATATTTTAAAAACTAATAGAGCCCGAAGAGCATGCACAAAACAGTTTCACATCGTAAAAAAAGCTTGACCAGCGCTAACTAAACCATCCATCTTGTTCTTACGATAACTAAATGTGAAACAGTGGTAAAGATAATCCGCGATATGTATGTAATTATCGCAAAAAAACAGGCGAAATTTGATAATTTCTTAAAAATATCAATCAGTTCAACTTATACTTTACTCGTTGGTATAATATAAATATAACCTCATTTCTATCTATCCTTCCGTATATATAACTCGATGTTTTGCTTGTTAAGCAATATTGGATATAAACCAAGGTAATATTGAGAGTAATATTTGTTCACCTCAGCATTTCCGTCTCAACCCAAACAGAAAGTTTACTAATCAACATGAATACACACAAGTCAGCTTTATCTTATAATTCCAAGTAACTTCCCTGAGTAAGGATTTGCAATTGTATTAGTTTCAAGATTTGTTAAATGGATCTTATGCAAAGTAAATTTATCAGTTATTGGAATTAAGCGGAGCCTGCTGGTATGGAAGACTTGTTTGAGCAACAGTAGGTACGGTTTTAGCTGATTTTGATGTTTACACGACTCATTGACTTTACAAAACCGACACGGGAAACAGAATTACTGAAATGAATTCAAAATGGTATTTAACCAAAATCATGTTTTCTTTTCACAATAGCATATGAATGCCACATTATCACCTAAAATTGCCGTTTCCAGCAATTCTACTGATAGAATACATTTTTTAAATTCGAACAATCATTTAGCACCTTAATCTTAATATGACCTACGAACGATATTGCTAAAGCACTTTATTCTTAATATGCCATACGAAGTATATTGCTAAAACGGCCTTTTTAAGCCCCCAGTTAATGTAAAAAGTTAAATAACATAATAACAGACAGAAAGATTAGAAATTGAATATCAAAAAGAAACATCAAGAACCCGAAACCATTAAATATAACATAATAACCAGAGACGTCCGACGCAGAGGTCCTAATTACCGCTCCGGGGGCAGACAATGCGTTAAATGGATTAGTTGCCCGTCCCGGCCGCGGGATGAGTCCGGATGAGATGACATGTTCATTTGATCGGAACGCTCCTTGATTAGGGGATTGTAACTTCGATGCGATCAAGAAACTTTGACAATGGAGATATCGGTAATTAGTTGCTAGATTTTGTTATACTAAGTGCTCCAACTCAGTTTATATTAAGTATTAAGATTGGACCGCTGAAAAAAAAGCTAGGCCCACACAAACAGGTTCTTGCCTGATATTTTCCCTGGTGTAGGGAGTCGCGTTAGAACAGGCAGTAGAATCCCCTAGTTTTAAGGACATGTCATGTCAAAGTGGTCTATAAACGATCGTACTGAATAAATACGTAGAAGTATAAAGCTTAGTTTAATAGTACGCTGAGAGTCACTACTCTTCACTAAGAATCGAACCTGTAGTTTCAGAGATTACCCATCACAAACAAAGAAACAAATTTGAACTCATTGTAAATATACATCTGAAAACCCCCTAAGAGCATACTCAGGCTATTAAGCTTTTTTAACTCATCATAAATGCCTAAAGATCTTAGTTAATTATACCGCGTGTTGCGGAAACAGTCATGATTATATTTCATGTAATAATTAATAGAGATTAATTTTACAGACGTTGTCGATCAGTTTCATGGACAATGTTGTACGCAAACCTCAAAGTTTTGTTGTCTAACATAATAAACACAACTTTAGATAAATTGGTTTAAGCAAAGAACAAACTAAAGCCTTTGAAACGAAATCTAGGGTCAACTACAAACAAATTAGGGCCTTTTGTTGGAAAGTTTGGAGTTCAGACTTTATTAGGCATTTAATACGTGCGCTATTACGATGTCTGGAATGTTAGTTACAAAGAACAATACATTCTAGCTGAATTGCTCATGCCAGTTGGTCACTTCTTTTACAATTTATCTATCTATACTAATATTATAAAGAGGTAAAGGTTTGTTTGTTTGTATGTTTGGGGTAATCTCCCAAACTACTCATCTGATTTCAAAAATTCTTTCATCGATGTATAGCACGGACTTTCCGAAGGAACATAGGCTTTATTTTATCAAGGTAGGTACCACGCAAGCAAAGCCGCAGGCGGGTCAGCTAGTATTTTATGAAGTTTAATGTTTAGTGTATAATTGACTTCATTTACTTTTTATTTATTTATTATCGTGAATATCGAGTTAAAGCTTACACTATCGACTATCAAAAGTGATAAATGATTTAGCAATAAAATTTACCAGTAGCCCGGAAAATAATGCAAAACCAGCAATAGCATTTCCACAATCAGCCAATTATGTTGATTCAAATATAGGTATAATCGTAATTTACAAGTCAATGATCATACAAATTTCCAAAGCTATGCATTCACATGATTTGGAACACGCCTACTCTAATGAGGCACGCTATTGAAAAACTCCAATGATCTGCTAAACGTTGTATGGGTGGTCAGCGGACCAGAGATGCTATACAAACTGTCCACTTATTTGTCGTACATTGACGTGGTAATGTTAAATGCATTTCTATAATTATAGTCATTTATTGAAAAACCCGATGGATATAGTTACACATGGTAAATCGAAAATATCCACTCTTACAAGTTCTATGAAATTGATATGACTTAGAATTTGTGTAAGATTTTTTGAGAGAAAGATAAATGTACCTATTAAGCAAATTGCATTAGCATAATGGGACGTATCAAGTGACTCCGTGGACAATAGATTACGGTTTAAGGGACAAGACAAAGTGTCGGTGCACGTGTCAGTCTATTATACTTCTCCATTTAATGTTCTTGCTGATTGGAAAATTAGTTCACACTAGTTTATCTATTCCTTTCTTTTGTTTTCCTTATTTTGTTTTATACAGTTTGTTTATATTTCGAGTTCATTGATTAACCAAAATTAGAAATTACAGACAAAAATTTGTTTTGTGACAAGCTTATTATGCTTAGGTATTTTACGCGATACTTATTATTCCCGTTGTAACTAACTGATTTCCTCACGCTGCTTTGATTATAGTATTCCATTTACAAGCAACCCTAGGTAACAATCAATTTTGACGACTATATTTAGAGTGGAAACTTAAAAGTTAAATGTAGACTGTTCAGGAAACAACTTAGTGGGTGCGACATTGCCCGATAATTTGGAAACGTTGATTTATTTATTGGTGTGGTTCCGTTCGCATTCGTTCAATAAAGTGTTTAGTGTTTTGTGGGGTCGTAAATTATGGACAGAGCTTTCTAAACGAATAGACGTGCCCAAGAAACCAGTCTGTGATCGTTTTTCTTTTACTAAGTTTGCCTATTTTTCATCTCTAATAGAAATGTTTTGGATTAAATTTGTTCCTTAACTTGACCGAAAAATCTCTTGCCAAATGGCAATCTGATAAATTAAGTTAAATGATTAATGGACTAAAAAACTAGTAAAGCGTCACTAAAGCTTTAACGTTACAGTTGATTTGATCCTTCTCAAAACTATTCTTATAAAAAGCCGGAACCTCGAACTAGCAACAAAGACCCCTCGGAGAGTCCTCTACTCAACTCTCCCCGGTTCAACCGTTTATCATTTTTTCGATCGGAAGATAGGGCATAGATTACCGTATACTAGCCGGCCGGGTGTCGAGCACAGAATAACTAGGAGTTAACGACTGGATGACAGTCCCAACAAAGAATTGCAAATACTAGGGGAGATAGCTTTTTGGGGGATCTTGGTAAAGAAAAATTTAATAGCTTCGCGAGATTGGCACTTGCATCCTTTGAAGTGGTCAGATTTGAGTTTGCATATGATTCTGATTTTATCATGTATAAAAAGTTTAATAAGTTAGGCTGAAACAAAAGGTCAAAACTTCTTATCATAATTACAAAGATGTTGTTATTTTAAATGTTAAAATGCTTTATCATGAATATTATCGAAGTAACTTTATCAAAGGAATATTAGTTTACAGTTAAGTTTCTTTGAAAAGGTCGCGGCTGTACACACCATGTAATTACAGGTTCAACAAATCTATAATTATTGAAGGATCTATGATTAAGCCTTTGAATTCACAATGTGCCTGAATGTAGCCGCAGTGAATAGCATGAATTATTACCGTATAATTTTGTTTGTGAATGACCCGTAGCGATTTCATCCAATCATTAATAATCGAAGAGTTACAAATTGTTTGGACGAGGAAGACTAAATGTCATCAAGTTTATAAAACATTGACAAAACAGATATTGATGATAATGAACTAAATGTTAAACATGATTTATGAATGAATGTTGATGATCGCTTTAAAATTTAATTCGATTGTTTGGATGTTGAACACAAAGTTATTGCTTTTGTAACATCCATTATCTGTTTAATCGAGTTTGACAAAAGCCTTGTTTGGCGAGCCATATAAAATGTAAACGCAGTGAAATTGTTTTAGGCCAACAAAATGGGAAAGGAAGTTTCTGCATGTATAAACAGCTTCTGACGCTCTTAATTTTCGCCGCAAGAAAACCTTCAGAATAATTTTCCCTTCCTTTACATTATTTAAAAATATTGTTATTATTTGTTAAAATTTTCCTGTAATACCCACATATTCCTTAATATACAAAATTATTTCTACAAAAGGTTTGTTCAACATTAATCGAAAGTTAATGAATACTGACCTGGTGGACAAATGCAGTCACCATAATCTCTGATGCTCCGCCGTTGTCTCCAGTACATTGGTGGCCGCATCATCACTTCCCTTCGTAGCCTCTCCACCAGCGGCTGCTGTGGCTCCAGGACTGCGCTTCTCAGCGCCAAGTGCTGCTCCTCCAGCAGCGACAGCCTGTCCGTTAGTCCTTGCTGCTTGTACAGACTGTACCCGCTCGAGATCAAACTCATGGCACATGCACACCACAACACCGCACAGTACGCCCAAGGATCCCCAGGACATTTCTCTTCGCATTTCTCCCATTTTTTCTTCTTCTGTTGCTCATTTTTAGTCTCCTTCACCTCTTTATCTTGAGGTTTTACCACAGGTAGTTTCCCCCCTATCTTCAAAATCATTTTGGCTCTTTCGGTTGCATCGATCAACGTAGGGAGTATCATCTGTCCAGACCTTTCACCATCATCTACTCTGTCATGGTTTTCAGGAAGAAATTTTCAGATTTCTTTTATATCTAACACAACTAAACACAGAAATAAACAACACAAAACAGAACCAAAACCTCATAACAACGAAATTGGAAATAAAACTATGTTGAAAAACTTGGACTTTGGGAATGGTATCGTGTTTGATTTCGATGTTCGCGCAGATCGAGGTCGGGAAGGCTCGCGCAGACGTGCTCTCGACTCGGCAGGCGGGACGCCACTGCCTGTGGTTCATGGATTGTGGAACACTCCGGCGAGAGCGGTTGAGGGAGACAATGAGGCGTGCGCGACGTCACTGGAACTTGTGTCGTCCTTTTGGAGGTTTCGTTTTAGGAATTATGCATAGCTTATTCGTAGAGCTGCTGCGATGTTTTTACGAGTGTTTGATGAACTTTTGCGCTGAGTTTGAGAGAAGCTCTTATTCACAGCTTTATCTTTGCGATTAACAAGTTCATAGTTTGAGACAGAATAAACTGTTTGAGTTTAATTGGGTAGGAAAAATAATTGGTGTATTCTTTAAATAATACGAGTAAATAAAGGTTCGGTGTTTTACAGTAAAAAAATACGGATCTATTTTTTTAACTCAAAATATTCATGTTTATGAATGAAGCTTATAATTTTTTATTTATTTTAATCCTAATTTAAGATTATAAAAAAGTATGAGCAAGTTAGATTTTGTACTTTTGTGAAAAAAACTACGTAGTTATAAAAAAACTGTTGTAGAAACATTGTCGAAAACCTGATAATGATTTCTCATTACACGGGCAACAAAATTCGATTAATTACCTATAAAGTTTAATAAAAAATTACCGATCAATAACCTCATCCTCATTCCAGAACATAAACGGACAAACGGGTGCTGATATTGGCAATGAGTTTTTCTCCATCACTTTACTCCGCTTAGCCTTCAAGAAACTTAAAGCTTCTCATTCAAAACTGACTCTTACGTTAACGGTTTCATGGTTAAATTTTATATGTGCTACAAAAAACACCATGCTGGTTTAAGCGCGTGGAAAGTATACCATCTTTCTTAACTGATATTCGAAAATGTTTTTTATCACGTTGGAATAAAGTTGAAGATAAGGGTTGTAAGAAGGCTCCGTATTAAGGGGATGCGTGCAAAAACGTGCAGTTCGGAGTGAGCGCCAAATTGGGCAGCAACTCGCGTGGAAGCTCTGAGGGGTATGTAGTGATGCTCCTGGTTTTAACAATTCCAGTTTTGATGCAATAATGGGAAACAGGTTTTTTACAATAAATTTGGAACCAAATTGTGTATGACATAAAAATATACTGTCGGAGAAGCATCAAAAAAGCCTCGTATATCTGTACTAGTGAATACATACTGTTCACTGTTTGTGATATTTTGAACACTTTCCAAGCTGACTGCTGAAAACAAACCGAAAAGTGTAAAACTTGGGTGAATACAACCTTTTTGACTATAATATGTTAGAAAAAAAAAATACATTCCTGAAGCAAAAGTGACGCCTGAATTAGGTAATGGTCTTATTTAGGATTCTCTTTCGCGTTTCAGATTCAAAGATCTAAACGTGATCTCAAATATTTTGAAAGTGATCAGCATCACTACTCCTGCAATTCAGTTACTTGCTCCCGGCAAGCACTGGAATTTAAACATGGGTTAGGCTAAACGATGCCGTCTCTTTATCTCCCCATACGATAGAAAGAGACGAAGTCATTATTTAATTTTAAGCTTATGCTAAACTTGCGTTTACAGTAAAGGGGCTTCATTACAAGATGCATGCTACAAATGATATGTAAATAAATTCAATAGACACAAATTTATTGAGATGAGAATGTTTGTATATACGGTTTTGATTTAATATTTGTAAATTAATCATGTAGACGCTTAGATAGATCTTACAAATGCATGATATTTATTTAAGCATATTGATTACAATAAAGATCGACATGTAGATAAAGCTGTTCAATGTAATGATGGTATTATTAAAACCACAAGAAAAATAAAAGGTTCCGAAATGGGTTGAAACAGCGCCGCTGCGTATCAACATTAATTAAATTTGTTAAGAATGAAAAAAGGGTACGTGTTTTTTAAACGATAGACACTATCAATCTTCTTAATATAGTCATTAAAACCCGAGTGGTAAGCGCCGGAACAAAAAACCGACTCCATTTGGAGTTCGAGCATTAAAATAAAAGTTTTATCGAAGCACTCATAGAGAAATTAAACGATAGCTGCGATACATACCAATCTAATAAGCCACTTGCATCGTTATCATTGCTCGACACATCTAAATGGTCACTTAAAATTTTATTATTGTAATTTACGATGCACATTACTGTTCGCTCTAATATAACGGGCGCATATTGGATATCTAAGGATCTGGGCTTTTGAAGTTTTAAATAAAAATCGTATTATTGTGATGTATTTATATTATACTTCTAGTAAATTATCATAATTAAATGCATTAGTAATTTTAATTCATTAATTTTTATTGAAATAATTTAAAATTAATAGAAAACTTCAAAGGACCTTTATTTTATTATAATAGGTATTTATTGTATGATTCGATGTCTGATCTTAGTGAGGATATATTTGTGATCCTGATTATGTTTTGAATAAATTTTTTTTACTATAAGCTCAAAAGAAAGATAGATATTACACTTTATAGAATCAATCTTGGTGGTCGTAGCCTGCTTTTGGTAGATCATTGAAGATAAGCGACGTTCTGAATTGTCACAATTTGAATGGGTGACCGCAACTGTTATTAACTGCTATGCGCTTTTATGCTTCAGAGTGAATATTCAATTGTCGGTTTCAGCTTTTGAGTCGTTAAGTCATGACAAAGGCCTACAGCTGCTGGCCTAAAAACTCCGTCAGGTTCGCTTCTAAGCTCATACATTATCACTTACATCATTTTACATAAAACAAATGATAAATGTTTGCATGATCTGCAAATATTTGTTTCGAGTCTGGGTGTTTTCTATGTCTCATATGTATCTAGTTACAAAAAAAAAAAAATCTATGTAGTTTATCAGTCATCTGGTTACCATAACACAAGCATTAGATTGCTTAGCTTGGGACTAGATGACGCCGTGTGGAATGTCCAAGAATATTTATTTAATTATTATTGTTAGGTGATATGAATGTGAATGGATTATAGGTGTAGACCAAAAAGTATGGATGGATTGTGTGAGGGATGACATGAGTAAGAAAGGAGTGAGTGCTGAGATGAAGTCTGATAGAGGGAAATAGAAGAAGAACACAATGTTGTGCCGACTCACACAGTGGGATACGGGCAGGAAGAAGAAGAATAGTAATCTAAACACTGAAATTTTCAAATATCTCATTCTTTACTTTTAGAATATCCTCTACACAAAATAAGACAATGTAAACTATTTAAGAACAAGACATTATTCAGCGAGCAAAGTAGACGTGCAACAGATTCATCTTCCAGTTACTAATATAATTTAAACTTTTGCACTTCGTCAAACTTGGACAAGCTGAATTTAAATACCAGAAACATTTACACTTTTAACTTGGAATGTGCGAGTCTTTTGAGCAAGGAGAACCATTAACAAAGAATCATTCAGACTAAAATAATCAACATCATTATAAATAAATAAATATCCTTGGACATTACACACAGCGTCATCTAGTCCCAAGCTAAGCAATTTAATGCTTGTGTTATGGTAACCAGATGACTGATACACCAAATAGATACATTTTTTTTTGTAAATACATACATATTATACATAGAAAACACCCAGACACGAAACAAATATTTGCAGATTATGCAAACATTCGTCCAGCAGCGGGGATCGAACCCGCAACCTCTGCGTCATTATCATCTTATTGTTTTATTGCTGAGGTTGTCACAGAAGGTATCCTATTTCTATTAATTCAATAAAACTAAAGTAACGGAATAGGTTCTTAATTATACTTATTATGATTAGTGATTATACAGATTCAATTATATTAAAATACTCGGCCACGGCTTTGCCCCAAATAGTACATACCTAAATGGAAAGTAGGCTATGTGTTATTCAAAGTTTTATGTAAATTCCAAGTTTCAGCCAAATCCGTTCAGTAGTTTTCGCGTGAAAGATAAATATCTATACTTAAATCCATTAAAAAATTGCCTTTATAATATTAGTGGGATTTATTTATATATTATTCGGTTAACTAAAATGTAATTTATAATTTGAGAATCTCTTTTGTAAAGTCTATATAAGAATAGGGAAAAAGTTCAACTTGCTCTCTAATTTCTTGTTTACCAAGTAAATGCTGCAGTCCTGAATATTGGAGTCTCAAAGCAGAGCTCATAGAATATTGAAGAGGATGTCCTAAACTTCTGATGATGGAGTCCGAGGCTGCCGGAGGGAAATCTCAGAGGTCAATTACCGGTATATTGTTTTTAACTTTGCCCGTTTCAGTTATAATCTCATGGGAATGCCGTTTGACTGAGGGAAAAATTATTCTTGTATTCAATACTGTTTGGATAAGTACAGCTACTCGTATGTGGAATAAAAAGATAGCTGAAGAGATAGTTTGAGAAATTTTAAAACAGTACATTTAAAAAAATATCTGGTGAAATAAAGATGAACCTTCAATGAAAATTTGCTTTTCGAAAGTTATTTGTAGAATTTAAAAGTACAATTATTACAACTTATGTTTTGGGTTTTTATTTAAATGGCAATATTTTAGCAACAAAACAGGAAATCGTCCGTAAAATTGAAAGACATCGCCTCCAAATTTAAAACGTCGCTCAAATATCAATTTCCGTTGCCAAAGGCCCAATTTTCGATAGTCAATCGCGTCACCCCTTATTAAATGTGCCCGAATCTCGCGAATATTGCTGCTAAATGCGCCTGAACGAAAGTGAGAGGTTCTGAATTGTGGATTGGGGTCAACCACGGCGAGGTATTACGATGTTTACACTCCGCGTTGACTGAAGGTAGGCCGCGGCTGGTCAGCTTGCAAGTTTCAAAAGTTTTAGTTATTTTAAAAATATAGGTGAA
The DNA here is from genome assembly GCA_963582015.1 of Xanthorhoe designata. Lineage (NCBI taxonomy): Eukaryota > Metazoa > Arthropoda > Insecta > Lepidoptera > Geometridae > Xanthorhoe > Xanthorhoe designata. The sequence goes on along the minus strand of OY757040.1, from coordinate 12,549,210 downwards.
AAATTGCAAAATTTAGATTTTCTACGTATGCTAAATCTATGTATCGCTAATGATTATTAACTTTCATTATTAAAATATTTTTTATGTGCTGAGTGAGTAGATAAGAATATAGGGTTCAACTTGTACTGAATCGGACATTTATTTTTGTTTATTTAGCTGAAACGGACTTAAATCCGGCCAGTTGTGAATGTATTTGCGCATTGCGCCGACTAATAGATGATATAGGTAATAAAAAAACAAAAATAACTTTATCAATTAATTTTTAGGACTTTTAACTACTTTTGTTTTTTTTTCTTTTAATACCATTCTGTTAGCAGTGAGTGAACTAGCTGCTCTTTGAATAAGCTGATCCAAAACTTTCCTGAACTTTGATTGTGGGGTGTAAATTGACTCTGTTTTATGAATTGTCGTGGGATTTCGGATTTCCGTACTAACTATAAACCCATCTCTTAATAACTGTTGCTAAATCTATGGCACTTTCGTAGAAACTGTGTTATAATCTGTGGTTGGTTCTTAAGTAGGTGTGTGGCAGTCTGTGGCCGACCAATATTGGTTTCTCAAGTGTTCCGCAGCTCGTAAAGTTGTGAGTTGCTGAGCGTTTTAAATCGGCGTTGTTTACTGCTATCGGTTTATTGGTTTTGTTCCTGCTTGGTGGCGAATTTCGTTCTGGACTTTGGCTGTTTACGACAATAATGCAGATTTTAAAAAGCTTTTAATACTAAACTTCGAGTCGTATTGATTTGTTTTTAGATGTTTCAGCATTTTTATTTGTAATTTTAAAGAATGCATTATTGTGTAGTGAATGGGACTGGATGAAATAAACGTTGTAACAATAGATTTAAAGGACTTTGATTTTAATGTGACCTTTTTCACGCTTTCACTAAAACAAAACAATTCATTATAATAGCACACGGGAAATTACTCACGTAAAATTATCGTCGATTTAGATACCGACAATGTTTCGATTCTTCCGGAGAATCTTCATTTGGGTATGAGTGTGGTCACTCCTAGCGATCGCGTCTCACACTCTGCGAGGAGTGACCACACTCACTCATTAAAATGTCTAATACAACTCACGATAGTTTTGAAAGCAAAACAATCCATATCCAATTATCAAATCATCATCATACCACTGTTACTAGCCACACACATCGGAAACTCTACCATTTCCCTCTATCAGCCGTCATCCTAACAGTTCCTTTTCCGTTCTCAACTTTCACACAATCCATACTAAAGCGATTTTATAGTTTTCAAACTACCAAACTATCCAATTCCAATCAAATATTCGAGTAAACTCGCGTGAATAACCCCTCGATCAGTATGCGAAGAGGCAAGCCAAAAGCAATTAGACATTTGGATTCGATCTGAATCCAAATGACGCGGGACAAATAGTCGACCCCTGACGTGTAAGTGTGACCCGGGCTTGATGGGAATTACAATGAACTAGATCTAATTATAACACGAATTTGGAAAACGTTTGTGCTAATTGCTTTTATACACTAGCTGTTATATACCCATGTGGTTTTCATACCCATGTGATTTTCCTATTAAAGGGGGTTTTGGGAATGTGAGTGTTAAAATTGTGTTATTGCCTGATTCTTTGGGTAGTGTGTTGCGTTTTAAACCGGCAGTAGAATCCCCTAAGGACTTGATGCGTCAAAATTATCTTTAATTGAATAAATATTTTACTAGTATAGCAACAAAAAATGTATGATTAAAATGCATAATCTCAGAAAAAAACTTATCAATTGATGAAGTCATATTCAGTCACGAGATAATTATTATAATAGCACACGGGAAATTACTCATGTAAAATTATCGTCGATTTAGATACCTACTTACCGACAATGTTTCGATTCTTCCGGAGAATCTTCATCTGGGTATGAGTGTAGTCACTCCTCGCGGTCGCGTCTCACACATCATCATCCGTGTGCTATTATAATGTGTAATCAACTCACGACTGTTTTGAGAGATATTTATTATTTATTTTATTTTTACATCTTAGGAAAACAAACAGTAACTAAATATAATACTAAAGACCATTTAGAGGATTTAGAGGTTTTAACATTTTAACATTTGGATTGGATTTGAATAACAATTTAGAGCATTATGACCCTTAAACTGACTGAGTGACCCGAACGAGGGCGTTCCTCTATATAATCAGAGCGAACATTTTAGTGAAGCCTCGTATCAATTAGCTTTGATTAGAATGGACCGAAACCTAACTAGCTGGATGTCATACAGTATTCTGAATAATTAGATTGGCTATATTGGAATGTTACATTATTATCTCTGTGACGACCTCTGTGGTGCAGTGGGCGAAGGCTCGCCTGAGACGCGGAGGTTGCGGGTTCGATCCCCGCCACGGGACAAAAGTTTTGTATGTTCTACAGATATTTGTTCCGGGGATGTTTTTCTATAATTATAATATAATATAATGAGATTTACAATTATAATCAATTTCGAGGCCTCCCGAAGGCTTCTGTTCTCCTCCTAAACATTTAACAAGCCTGCGGTAACGTTTCTTTCGAAGCTTTTACTACTCGTAGGTACCACTAGCGGTTACGCGTCGACATTATGACCACTAAGAACGTTGCTATGATTAAACTATAAAAAAATTATTCAGACGCAGTTTCACCTTTAAACTCTAAAGTGAAACAGCTATACCATGTCTGTTTCAGTTGGTTTCACAATCTTCGACTCGAAGGCACGCTAGAACGCTAACCCAACCCAAAATAACCTTAAATATTTACGATTAGTTTGAAAGCTTCAAGTAATTGTACGTCAGATACCAGTTACCTTTATCAAATTGATAGAAGCTTTTACAGTGGCATCTCAATACAAAGCGAATTAAGCTTATCTCACCGATATCCAAGCAATAAAACTCCTACTAACTGCTGCTATATCTGTGGCATAACCGTGCCCATTAAAACATAATGAACCGTTTGAGTTAGAAAACAATGGCGTAGATTAGAAGCAGTAAAGATACGAGCTCTCGTAAATTCTGAATGAACCGCGGATTGTGAATAAGTCTGTGGTTTATGAGAACTTACTGATACAAAGAAGTTATGGTTTAGAGTCTTACAGCCAATCTCAATAACCTATCTATCTTTGGTTTTGCTTACTGTCAGTAGCTATTTGACGTTTTTTGTATGGCAGAAATGTCAAATATCTACCCGCAGTAAGCAAAACCAAAGATAGATAGGATATTGAGACTAGCTGTTACCATAATCTTTATTTCTAATCTTGTGCCACTTGGGTTTAGAAATCTACGGTTTACATCTACTTACTTGTCCAGTGAGCCCTTTAAGTGGCTATTTGGAAAAGGTACTAGATTTGATCCCACGAATATTAATTTAAAAGTATTTATATATGTATTTATACATGGATATTAGGGTTTCGATCATGCAATAAGAGAATTTATGTATATAAATGAAACTTAAATAAGAATATACGTAGAACGTGGCTGGAATAGCATAGGCCATTTAAAACGTTGGTAAGAGTAACACGCAAGTGAAATTTGGATAGATATTATCTAACTATACCTGTTGTATCGCGTTTTCAAGATTCTTTCAAGACCCAAGCAAGGCGTGATCCAAGGTCTGACACCTATTTAGTTCAAAGGATCAGCATTGCCATTCAGCGCGGCAATGCTGCCAGTGTCTTGCGCACAGGCAGGTGCTTTAGATCAGGTGAGCTTCGTATAGATCATTTGTAACGATTCTCAAGTGACTTAAATTGTACTAATTGTATTTCGTACAGCTATGTAAATTAGTAGTTTAGTTACTGTAAATAAATTATTATCTCTACTCTGCTGAAACTGTTTTAATTTTGAAATATATGTACGAGTATATTATACATCTTCAAAAGAATATAAAAATTGACTAAAGATTTGAAAGAAATGTCTACCGCTTCTTGGGATACAGTCGTGATCATATTTCATTATTTTTTCATTTCATGTACGAGTAATTACAATTGCTTACTCAATACCTACAATAGCAGTAAACATTTTACATTTAGATACGTTATTTAGTGATCAACTCCACTATATTCTTCAGCACTAAAGCTTAACCCAAGCACCAATAATTGTATCAGCACGATATATCTCAAGTACCAGATGTTACAAGTCGATTGTTGCACCGAACGTGTTTATTGTCTGTTTATGTGTTTATTGGTGCAATACGCATCACATACCTCTGTTTATGATCATTATACAGCAGAAACGGTTCTAGCTGGTTTTGGAGACGGAATTCTCTGTGGAACCTCTGTGGCGCAGTGGGCGAAAGCCCGCCTGAGACGCAGAGGTTGCGGGTTCGATTCCCGCTGCGGGACAAATGTTTGCATGATCTGCAAATATTTGTTTCGTGTCTGGGTGTTTTCTATGTATAATATGTATGTATTTACAAAAAAAATGTATCTATGTAGTTTATCAGTCATCTGGTTACCATAACACAAGCATTAAATTGCTTAGCTTGGGACTAGATGACGCCGTGTGAAATGTCCAAGGATATTTATTATTATTATTTATTATATGGTTAGAATAAGGTCACTAAAACGGTATTTTTTGAATAAGTTATGTTTATACTACGAAATACACTCTCGGGATTTTATAACGTTATTTCAAGTTATTCAATTTAGGTAACATTGAAAAGTTTCGGCTATGTTACACCAACCGTGGTCGCGGGCAGACTGGAGTAGTATCGAGTTCCGAAGCGCTGGGAATTTTCACAACTACCCTCACTGATTTTAAAGTTTAATATTGTGACTACTATGACTAATGGCATTAGAATCACCTAGCATGTAAAACGAAACTTAAGTGATCCTTGAGGTCCTACAAGAATAAATGATTTTTCTTTCTTTCTTTCTTTCTTTCAATGAGTTTTTAGTCATAATTTTAGATAACTCGATAAAACTTATTTATTTTACTGTATTAAAAAATAATATAAACTATTCGAATGGGATTGAAAATAACCACTTACATTCTGTAAGCTTGTCGGAGACAAACCCGTTCCCTGAGCGGCGCGCCTGCACCGCTACACGAAGGGAGCCGACCACAGCCGACGAGCGCCGAGCCTCCCCACGCCGCGCGTCGCGGACCGCGGCCATACATACAACACACACTTCTTCTACATCTCAAGCCGCGAACACTACCACGATATACGCACCTCTGTTCTACGAATACAGCACCTGAGTCATACAGTCCACTAAGTCTTTTTATTTGATCATTTACAAAGCTAAAAATAAAAGAGCACTTTGGGCCTGAAAAGACGTTTTAGCATCATAGTATGATAAAATGTATCATAATAATTATGATTTAGCTAAAATGTTATAAGCAATCAGTGATAAAACAAAGTTCAATAGCTTTTGCCACATACAAATGAACAAACCCTGGCAATGCTCGTAAGGTGTCTAAATACACAGACCTGAATCCGAAGACTAACAAGTATTTGAGCTGAACATATTAACACAGAGTCTGGAACCGAGAAGACTCAAGGTGAACGCAGGAATCTACTGGGTGGTTATTCGCTATGACCCAAAAAAAGTAGAACGACCAAACGCGGCTCATCCCCGCGTAATCGTATTGTATTTTGCGCGTTAGCGCTCTCTTTTGTCGCGTTACGTTTTTTTGGGTCATCGAGAATAACAACCCTGATTGGTTTTACCTCCAGTGGTTACTTTGGGAGTAAAGTGTTTTTGTGATTGCTTTCGTTGATTTTCCAGACTGGACATAACATGAATGAAAACAATGCTGAAAGACACTTTAAACCACAAGTATTTAAACAAATTAATTAATTGTTGTCAATTGTGGTTTCACTTAATTAATTTCAACTGGCATGATTGATTGTAATTTCAGTTAAAATTCAAATAGCTATTCAAAAAACGCATAGTTAATGCGTTTCTTGCCAAGCGCAGTGTAGAGATACCGCATGTGCGAGGAATTGAACGTATAACCCGTTCCCTACCAAGCCAATAAGGTATGCTCTAAAGGAGGTTTGCTGCCACTGAATGTGTTAAATACCAGTTCATCATTATCATCATCAACAGACCGATTTTACGTACTGTTAAGTATTTATGGCCCTAGTTATACATCATCATCATCATCATCATATTCAGCTTTTTGTGACCCACTGCTGAGCATAAGCCTCTTTAAAATAAATGTTATTATATTCTATTCTATTCCTTCCGTAACCGCCAATCAGCTCTACTTTGGGAATTTTGCATCCAGGTCTATTTATACATTTCTAGATATTAGCATCTGTCACATCGTCGAGGGCCATGTCTTTCACGTTATATTTTTAAATACCAGTCATGGATGATAAATTAAATGTTTATTTAGATTAACACATCAAAATTCAGACTATTTACTATGCATTTAAACAATCTATCTATAATTATTATCACCAAAAGCAAACCTCTGAACCTTCCCAAATGATTTCTGTGTGGCAACGGTAGATTTATCACCTCAGCCATAATCTCAAGTTTATTTCTGAGAGCAACAATAACTCTGGCCTGCTCAGCGCTGCTTAATTTTAATACGCCCTTATAAGGACTAGGGCATAATGTTATCAGATCGTCACGGCCCGAAATGGGATGTTGTGTAATAGTTTGTTTAGATGCAAGTTATTGCGTGGGAATGTTAAATCTTCAGGGTATTTTGAGGTTATGTGTCATGAAATTTACCCTTTTGAAAGTATAGATTTATTGCTAAAAACAAGCAAAATGTTAATTGAATAAAATTAATTTTTGAAAATTTTGGCTAATATTGGATTCGCTGATAGTACCTTTATTTATAAGCTGAGTTGACAATCATTATTCTATCAATTAGCAACATCATTTTGAAAATATGGATTAGGTATCATTATATTGTACTTATCTCATAGTTTTTCAAACTATAAAGACCAAACCATATTAATACAAACAACGGACCCTATATTTATATTCCCTTACATGTTAACTATCTGGTGTTATCATAACAAAAACAGTTCCACTATAAATTTAAACTATATTGTAAATGTTGACATTACAGAAGACAATATTATTTTTAACACGACACCCTCAAACTCAAAACAAAAACTATACAATTTCTAAAACAAACAACAAACCGTTCAACTGATAAAGAAACTAAACACCAGAACTTAGGGCGAAACTTTAGACAAATTATGTATCCTTCGTATGTTTAGGACCACGACAACAGCCTGTTAAGAAAACCAACCAGCAAAACTTACTAGACCTGTGGTTACTCATTTAAACCGTTCGAGTTTCTTCGGGGAGTCGAGAGCCCGAGAGATCAATCGTAAGTGGTCGTGTCGACACTTGCGTGAGACATTTGGGCCAGGAGTTAGTTTTGGGCACTTGTTGTCTCTGTGATAATTATACGTACAGTTTAAAACAACTCGGGACTGTAGGGTCCTGTTGGGCGTTAAACTCTTGAGCCCTAATTGGGGACTGTAGGGTCCTATTGGGCGTCAAACTCTTGAGCCCTAATTGTTGAAAATGTTTATTGCGTTTACTGAAAATTGAGATTTTCATGAGACGTGATCTCTATTTTAACCAAAAACTATGATAACTGGGCCTCAGAAATCATTAATATGATAGATATATAGACGATGTCTTAAGAGCTGAGGTATACATAATAAAGAAAAAATATCCTTAGACATTTCACACATCCTAATCTAGTCCCAAGATAGGTACGCAACTTAATGCTTGTTATGGAAGCCAGATGACTTACTGTCTTACTGTCTTACTGCTATAGAAAAACTACATCTGCTGTAGATGTAGTTTTTCTATCACTTTATGTTTAGGATAGATCATTATGCCATTGGTTCAAATAATGTTATCTGGTGTACAAAGCGTAGAGATCAAATCAAGAAATACTGAGCTGTGACCAACAATCTTGATTTTCAAAGCAAATATACAACAAAATCTAATCCCATAAACATAATTACAAGCCATTTTGTGTCCTACGATTCCATTAACTCTATCTGCAACAACAGATCATAATATTTGGAATAAACAATTCCGCCCACAAACAGTAAGTAGCTGCGGATTTATATCTGACTGATTTGAAATTCGTTCGAGCGGATTTGTGCCGTTGTTTAACTTATTGTATAGATTTGTTCGGAAATGAAACTTATTGTACATTTCGATTTAATGAAACATCACAACAAACAGAATTTGACTCATTGAAGATCATAGTTGTTTATTACCTACGAGTATGTTAATGTTAATTTCTTTTTATTTTTGATTTGTGTCCTAGCTATTACGCCTTAGATAATAATTATTCTGTTATGTAATATCTAAGTGTACCTTTATAAATAAATAAATAAATAGTTTGCCAGAGTTGGCTACTTGCTCATACAAACTTACTGATAGCTTGACTGGAGGCGTAAACATGGGATGATAATCCTGTTTTGCACAACTACATCAACCAATATATTTTGACAGAAATTTCAAAGGAATTTCAAAGAAAAATCGAAAGGCACGGGCTATTTTCTTGAGACACAAGTCCTAACCTAAGTATATAATAAAAGAGTCAATTTAGTCTGATACTTTTTTTGGAAATGCAGATCAGTTACTTATTGTTTTGGGTATTTTACATCTGGTACCTAGAACGTAATGATATAGATAGATAATGAAGGCGTGTTCAAGTGAACGCTGTGTTCAAGTAACGCTGTTCACAAGAAAGTACGCTGTAGTTACTCAATTGTACTCTTATGTATTTTTTGATTGTCTAAGCCCTAAGGACTAAATTACTGACTTAGTAAACCAAAACAAAGAACTTAATAAAAAATAACATTTATTCAGAGAATCTGACAATAACAGAAACGCTAAGAAAAGTTTACAATGTTTAATTTAACACGAAACAGAAAACAAAACAAGAAGCAGATATTTGCCTTAATATTATTTACAGTTGATCTAATTTGCTTTCTCAAACTTACGATCCAAGCTCCGAGCGAATATCTTTCGCCTCGTTTAGATGATAGATAACTTTGTGTAGTATAATAACAATAAATTTCTGGCACAATTGTTCCGAAACGGGCACCGGGACTTTTACGGTGCGCAAGGACAATGTAGGCAGAGTAATGTATGTTGTCTAGACGGGACTTAATATTATGGAAATACTCCCTACTATGGGATTATAGTATTCGCAAAAATGAAGATGACCAGTTGAATGCGTGATAGTGAAAGTCCCTAAACGAAATTAGGAGGTCATTTTTGTAAAAACGTGAGACATGATAAATCATTAAACAATAGGATGATGATTTTGGAATGGAATGACTGAAAACTTTCATGAATGTTATTACGCATGTTTTTTACCTTGCTGAAGTTTAGTTTCTTTTTTTGGTCAAACAAATGTATTTAAAAATAATATATTGTATCTTAACATTCAAAAATAAACTGAATACTTACCAAAATGATGAAAATACTTGTTGATACCAACAACAAAGAGCATTGCTTCAGAAAAGCCGATCTAAAAGGTATGCCAGGCACCAGAGCAACATAAACAGGGTCGTACAAGGGTGGTGTATCTTGAACATGGCTGCGCGCGTGCGAACAATACTCAACAAATTTCATGAACAGCTTGGGCAGGATAGAACAGGCATTAGAATCACCTAGCATGTAAAACGATACTTAAGTGATCCTTGAGGTCCTACAAGAATAAATGATTTTTCTTTTCTTTCTCTTTCTTTCTTTAGAAATAACTTTATTTCCTCAAAACAAAACTGTGATAAATAAAAAGACTACTTATCATTTATTTTAATTTTCTAAAATGTTTTATAATAAGTATCCAAGGAAACAGATGTGATTGTGTTTTAGACAACTAGAAAAAGAAAGAGAAGACATGGAGAAATAAGTGCTCTCGCTAATTTGGTGATGTTTTTTGAGTGTTGTCAGCTATTAGATTGTGACTCTTTAGTATAGTAACTCAATGGTAGAAAGGTAAAACAATTAGTTCTACGAATCAGTTTTTCCATTTAGTGAGATAATTCTGGTATTGTTTTGGGAAAGCTTCCAGCTGGCAGTGACTTGGATCTATATTACCATCTAAAGATAGTTGTTAACAATCGAAATATTGCTCAATAGGATCTAATCTATTTTATAAAGCAATATAAATATGAAATATATCAATTCATGTGATCAATATATTTATTTACAGAAACTAAACTACTACATATTAACATACCTGTACAAAATACATTTAGAACCAGTTGAGCCACCTAAGGATCGTTACAAACGATCTATAGGTAGCTCAACTGATTTATGTTAATAAAAGTACAGTAAACATTATTATACGTAAGAAAGATCCTCTGTATAGTACCAGGGCGACATAAACCGAAGGCAGTGTAATGAAACAGGGGTGCTGTATCTTTTTACACGGCTGAATGAGCGCGAACAGTACACGGGTGGCCGGCGCGATACTGGACGTACTCCTTATCTTGATTAATTTCCTACGATTTATTGCGGGGATTAGTGTTGCGCCGTTTTTTAGACAATGGCTGAATATTCGCGTTGTCTGAAACTGTTTTTGCTTTAGTTAGCGGCTTGATTAGGTACTATAAATAGTATGTACTACAGATAAAAAAATAGTATACTATGTACTTACAATATGAGGTAACTAGTGACTATCACTGCGATAAAAATAGTACTGAAATCACTAAATGTCAAACCTATAGATATTATTATGTAGGCTGTCTGCTTTTTGTAGATACCCTAAAGTTAGTGGTATATTCGTTTTAAAATACTTTAAGTATCTTGGAACCAAGCGAGACCTAGATTCTTCTAAATAAATATACTAAAATAAGTTTTGCAAAATCAGCACTGGAAAAAGAAGGCATGTCGTTCAAAGGTCTCCAATTTCCATACATCAACCCTAAACAATCCACGTAGATAAAGCTGAACTGATAGGAACACCAAAAAGGCAGATGAGACTGACAATGATAAACCGAAGTTGAGGTAAATAACGTCATATGAAGACAGAATCTAAACAAACGGTCTCATAGAGCTAGGAAATATTTTCAAATATAAGTTTTGTCGGCCTTTAGGCAGCTCAAAAGAAAACTCACGATGGTCTTGCTTTTTTCACCACAGTCGAAATGTTTCTTTATCTTTATTTCATTTATTCTCTACAAGTTTACACCCGCAGCGTACTTTTATACCTGAGTAAAAGTAGCCTATATGTTATTCCAGGTTATAAACTATGTACATTCGAAGTTTCAGCCAAATCCGTTCAGTAGTTTTTGCGTGAAAGAGCAACCAAACATCCACACATTCATACATACTTTCCCGTTATAAGCGCTCAATTTTAAATTCAAATTCAAATTCTTTCTAGAACAGGGTGCGTAGACAAGTGGCAAATATTTCGTATCTATTCTCTTTCTATCATCGCTACACCTTTGATTTGACATTTCTGATTGCTCGAGATTTCGTCATCGAATGTCCATTCCTATACATTTTTTTAGTAACATGGCTAGGGCAGCAGGGGTGCTTAGACTTATGGTGTCGGCGATCTACTACAAAATATTTTGAATGGAAGGGATTGACTTACCGACTAACAATTTTTTTTTAAATAAAGTTTGTGAGTATCAGAGGTTCTAAAACAAGAGATGTAGAATAGTTCCATGCTCTATGAACAAATCGGATAAGATTCCCAGCCGGCCGCCAGGGTCCGTACACCATTTATATTCTTCCTTTTGATCCCCAGCCCCAACGTCCCAGAACGCTATTCTTAAGAGGGATACGTTGAAACGATTTATTATGAAGTTTTTAAACCGACGCGGAAAAAGATGACAGTGTGGTATTGATGGAGCGAGTGGTCGAACGGAGGTAGAATTCTGACCTTATTGAGCTCAGTATGAACCTAGATATTAATCGTCTTTGGTATGAACATAGTCAGAAGTACCCTAAACCGGAGAGCGTGTATGAAGAATGTAACACATGACATGTGCTTGTGCAAATAAATGTCATTTATCATTTATTGAGAGTGAATGAGGAGAAAGAGGTTGTCAGGATCGTAGCAAGTGGAGATCCGTGGTCTCTGCCTATCCCCATGGGAAAGAGGCGTTATTTTATGTATGTATGAACAAAGTTAAATATATTTCGAGTTAGCGGCTAACATTATTAACTGTTTTTTTTAGATCCAAATAAAGCCTCCAGGGCCTTATTTTAAAGCTGAGGTTGTAAATTTGATATTTCCACCCATTTTGAGAACGTGTTCAAAAGAAGCGGCCACCCATCCAAGTTGTGACAAGTTAAATATGTTATTAAAATCTCTCATCTCAGTAAAACACAATTAAATATCTAACTAGTTTTCTCAAGATGTTTTCTTTAACTTGATACATTTTATTGGAAGGAACTTACTCCTACTGGAAGCATAATAAAGTAAAAAATAATTTAATCAAAATAGTTTCTGACGTTTCAATTGTCGCAATAACTCTCTCAAACTCATCTCTATTTATGAAGCAGGAAATAACATATTAATCCTGGGTTCAGCATTAACACATTTATGTACGGAGTCCCACAGACCTTTATAAATCTGTCGGCGAACATGACCGCTCTAAATGAAGCTCGTCGATGACAAATAGTGGGGGACCGCGGAGAGTTAGGATATTGCAGAGCGCAAATGCTAAGCCTGCAATACAAAATGGTAGAGCCTACGCCAACGCGAGTGAACGCGAGCGTTGAAATTGATATAAAGACTTAAATACTTAGACTTAAATACTTAGTGACCGACCTCTATGGCACAGTGTACGAAGGCCCGGCTGAGACGACCAACTCGGACGACGCACATTACCTTGTAATTGTTTTAAGTTAAATTAATTCTCATGTGAGTGACTCATTTGTCTTTTTTGAGAATAAAAATCTATGAACTGAAGACAAGTGCTACCGTACTCCCGAGTGGATGCGAGCGACTTCTTGCTATGACAAATGAACTCTCTACACGTTGACGCTTGCCTAGACTCGGCCAGCTAGGCGAGTGATAACGAGCATTGCAAGGCAAGGCAAATATGCTGTCCATACGTTGGTAGTGGCGTTCGCTCGGCCAACATGGTATTGCAGGCTTTTAAATTTTTTTTTAAATTATCATCATAGGATCTTTCAGATAAAACAGTAAATGTGTGCTATCAACCAAACTTGTTATATTGGTTGTATTAATTGTATAGCTATTTTGTTCATACCCTACAAATGCTCTATTCTACAGCTAGTGTTTAACACTCTTCGCGGCAAAGTAATAAAGCAGAACATGTAAATAGCATCTGGCGTTAAAACAACTGAGATGCGTCTCAATAACTCACCGGCCCTTGCGATGGATGTGCATCATTACAAAACATAATATTTGGGCGACCATATAAATTATTAATACACTTCAAAGTAAGTTTAAATTGAAGCCCTTTGTTTTCATAGCTATTATAAACTGGAATGAATGTTGTATTGAATATTTTGTTACTTCTTTTTGAAAGCGCACGTGGCGAAGCTTGCGTTCTTGATAGATCGTCGAAGTTAACTTCGACGATTTATCAAGAACGCAAGCTTTTGAGCAACGTTTTGAGCGGTCACTACTTGGATGGCAGTATCAGCTGAGTGCTTCCGCGCTTCGGAGGGCACGTTAAATTGTCAGTCCCGGCTTTGAAAGTCGTTAAGCAATGACGGAGGCCTTTAGGCGGCCTAAAAATTCCGTCACCAGAGTTGGCCACTTGCTCATACGAACTTACTTACATATAGGTATTATTAACTTTAATGAATGTGTCTGTGAATATATTTGTTACTTTTGAAAGCGCTAGTGGCGAAGCTTGCTAAGACGCTCTTGATAGATCGTCGAAGTTAAGCAACGTTTTGAGGGGTCACAACTTGGATGGGTGACCGCAAGTAGCAATATCAGCTGAACGCTTCCGCGCTTCGGAGAGCACGTTAAATTGTCGGTCCCGGCTTTGATAGTCGTGCCATGGCAGAGGCCTTTAGGCGGCCTAAAAACTCCGTCACCAGAGTTGGCCACTTGGCCATAAACAAAGGAACGAACGAACTTCTTTTTATATCGATTTCGGGGAAAAATATGGATAAAACTGACTCCTGATTATTGGATTTATCCGTGAGGTACCTAATAGAAAAGCAAATTTAATGTATATGACAGTAAGTTTTTTTTGCAGTGTACTACGGTTGCGCGTTGGTCAGACCAAATTTTATACAATTGAATTACTTACCGTAGTTATGACTAATTCCTTTTGAATGGGATGGCTGACGCGAATACTCGTAGTCACTTACCTGTAAGAAATAAACATGCATTAGTCAAAATTAATGTATAAAATAAATAGATGCTAGAACACAAAACACAATGTAGATAATAATGTATTTTTTTTAATGAATTACGATGGCGGGTCAATAAGTCCGTGACTTTTGGAATAAAACACAGATTTTTTGATAAAAAAATCATTTTATTTTTCAACGTAGTCTCCTTTGAGCTCTATACACTTTGTCCAACGCTTCTCCAATTCTTTAATCACTTCAAAAAATAAGATTTGTCGAGGTCTTCAAAATTAGGTCTTTGTTTGTGAGATAATTTCATCATTGGAGTCAAATCTTTTTTCACCAAGCCGACAAGTGTGTAATTTTGGCAGCATGTTAGAATTAATATATTTAGCATTAATATCAAGTCATTTTAGATTTTGTCTAATAAGAGTATGAAAATAGGGTTCAATTCACACTGAAAGTATACATATACATACAACTCTCAGTGAATATATTCTGAATGTAGACAAGGATATATTGTTTGTCATTCACTTGAATACGATTTAAGCTAGAATGTTTGTGTGTACTTAATTTAGAATACAATCGTATCCAAATACTATTAAGACATTAGAAACTGTCTCCATCCCCTCGATTATTTGTACCCGTGGAAGCGTACAGGTAGCCTGCGAAATTATTTTTTTATTTATTTTTGTCAAGGACCGAATTTTAATGTCAGGTTGTGTTTTGATTTAAATATGATTGGTGCAAAAAACATGAATGTAATAAATAATAAATAAATAAATATCCTGGGACATTTCACACACCATCATCTAGTCCCAAGCTAAGCAAATATGTTCACATAATCGTAAAATATGAATCATGAGGACATTTCTTAAGGTTTGGTAGAAATATTAATGAATATGCGACAAATATTAAATCAATTCTAAGTTAAAGAAATGTATCGCGATAAGTTATAAGTATAATTACCTACACCAAAGGCGATTAATATCAAGAAGACAGACAAAGGCCATACACAAAATCGTAACCCTGAAAATGGCCCAAAACGGGAGTTTAAAGTAGGTGGCTAGCATAAATAACATAAATGGTAACATAAATGTTATTCAAGAAATTTCAATTACTTTCTTCACAGGCATTAGAATCACCTAGCATTTAAGACGAAACTTAAGTGATCCTTGAAGTCCTACAAGAATAAATGATTTTTCTTTCTTTCTTTCACCAGAGTTAGCCACCTGCTCATACAAACTAACCTACTTACTTAATTTATAATTATGTAAATAAATTTAATGTTTTCTTCGCGAATAATAGTTTGATCAAGATATAACTGGATATTGTCCTGCAAATTGCAAAAACCCTCAAAATTTGAATTTCGCGGGCTACCCGTACGCTTCAACCTTAACACGTTGTTTTGAATAGTTCCTTTCGGATGAAGGACTCAAGGTATTATGTTTGAATAATAGCTTTCAAGTCTGTTACGAAGTGTTGATTTGATAGTGTTTATTTTAAACGTTGTTGGTTGAAGAATGTTTTTGTTGAACAAACCGAAAACAATTGTTGAATTCGTTGTTTCAAAGATATTACTTGTCGTTTACAAGTAATATCTTTGAAACAACGAATTTAAAGATTAAAAAAAAAACACACACAGATTCACAACTTTATCTCGAGATTATCACCTGGGGTTGTGCGTCAAGAATAGTGAAGTTGCACTTTGAGACCAAACTCTGTTTTCGCTACTCTTCCTAAACTAAACAAAATAAAACTATTACAGAGGTATTCAAAAAAGTTTAGGACAGGTTTCACAAACGGAATAGTCAGTTTTTTTTAATTCTTTTGTTCAATGTAATAATAGAATAAAATAGGCGGCTTGTTTCACGTTACAGGACCCTAACACAATAATTAAAAATTCCGAATTTGTATAAAAAAATATTGAGGTAAGTACGTATATGAATTTGAAATTCGTATACCTCAATATTTTTGGGATATCCTGAATAAACCATAAACAAAGACAAGGTGCCTAATTGTTAACTAATAGTACGTGTTTAACATTCTAACTAGATGTAAACAACTTATCCGCCAATTAGTTCTACAGATCAAATGAATATTTAATGACTAAGACCCCACATAAAATCCAATACAACTAATTCTATAACAAAAACGTGATCAACAAACGATAAATTGTCTGTCTATTTGTACACAGCTCCAGCAGTGACACCCGCATCCAATTTATCTATAGATAGTTATCGGCTTGTCCGTCTGTCACACCAATAGATTACAATAAGAATACAATAGAATTTGAGTCACGCGTCGAATACATAATTGAATTACAAAAATTCACTCAGCGATTTGGGAATTACAATTTAAAATCAATATTGGTGACAAGTAATCATGAAAAACCAATTCACATTCATATAATCCGTCTGTGTTTAAAAGAGATTGATTTTGATTTAAATAATAATCACGACTCAGTTGCCAAGGTACGGTAGACATTTAGATTTTAGATTTATATTTGTCCATCGACGCTATTAGATAGCTAACTTGTTTCTACGTGATGTTTTCCTATTGCATGAATAAGCGAAGCAGCGAAGCGCTCGTGGCGAAGCTCTTGATAGATCATCGAAGTTAAGCAACATTCTGAGCGGTCACAACTTGGATGGGTGACTGCAAGTGGCATTATCAGCTGAGCGCTTCCGTGCTTCGGAGGGTACGTTAAATTGTCGGTACCGGCTTTTAAAGTCGTTAAGCCATGACGGAGGCCTTTAGGCGGCCTAAAAACTCCGTCACCAGAGTTGGCCACTTGCTCATACGAACGAACGATTACATGAATAACAATCTATACGAATTCTTGTATCCGTCTTGATTTGTGAGGTTTTTTGTTTTCATGTTTATAGAGATAAACCAATTTGAAACTTACATACATTTATTATAGATCAGTAAATCACGATTTATTAGAAAAGTGACCATTTCTATTTCCAAAGCAATTTAAACCTTATCAACTAAAGGATAAAGTTTAAAATGTTTAGTTTTTTTATAGGGTGAAGCGGGGCAGTTTGGCACACATCTCAGTACCCGCGAAGTTACTGTCGGACGTTTGTCAAATTCAGTGTAACTGCCACTTCGTCTTTATTTACCCTATAAACTTGAGTTATATGCTTTTATCCAAGATTTAGACGAAAACGGACATCTTGGTCAAGCTTTTTATGGAGACTTTAGAGAAACTGTAGTAATAAAACATGATCTAGGATGTCATTAAACTTGGCTTTAATTTATTGTTTGGTTTGCTGTGTCAGTTGAATTTAGCAAATTCTACTTTAATTGCATACTTGATTTAGTGTTCAGATTTCCATTGCAAATACACTTTGACTTTGATAGGTTTTGAAGAAGATTTATCATTCTATGATTGAAAGTGATAATGAATGGCACGGACACGTCGGACACTGACAGAATTGTGACAGCTAAAGTAGTAATAAGTGATACAATAGACTTTTTGACGGGACTTTGAGATGTCATGTTGTCTTTTTGTTTTATTTTTAAAACTTGTGTTTTAGCGAATGTTAATGTGTAATAACGGTGGGTTATTAACTGTTGAGTGTTCTTGAACGTACATAAGTGTGAGCAAATAAAACAAAACTGGATATATGCATTTCGAGTTCTCTCAAAAAGTCCATGCTTCAGTAAAAAACCTACATCTTTACTGACGCTGACTATGACTTTGACTTGACATTAACTTAACTGAAAATATAAACACATGGTAGTGGCTAAATGCGTGGCACAAGCCGTGCGAAGTCAAAATAAAGAAGAAGAAGAAGAAGATGTTATAATAGCCGTAAATAAAAATCTGGAAACTAATTTCCAGGACAATCAAAACATAATTTTCCAACAGAATAAATCCAATTTCCTGGAAGCACATCTAAGCGCCAACTAAACCAATAACATCACTACAAAGCCGACTATCAAGTTAATGCTCATATAAATAGTGCGATTTCCCGAGCCCGCTCCTTAAGCCTCGGTTTCGGGATCCTCTGATGGGATCAATTTGTATGGCTCCCGTCTAACCCCGACGATCCAGGAAATTGCGACCTTAATGTCCGTATTTAAAGCTACATTTCGATCGTAAAAGTTCAAACGCACAATACACCGGTAAACTACAAACGACCAATATAAGAGCGCTCATCTCTTCCTTCCTTACCGCTCTCATTACCCAGGTTCCTTAGAGTGGGGAAAGGCAGACAGGTCTAGGTATTTTGGTTTGTAAGGCGTTATCCCCATTAGGCTCAGAGAGCGGCTGACTTTGTACTGAATGAATCTGAGCGGTGTTGTGAGATTACAGCTGTTGATGACTGGGAGCATCGTTCAACAAACAAACGTTAAAAAGTTAAACAAACGAGATGAAAAGCTAAATGACGCAAAGTACGTAAATTACGCGCTGTATGCTATATTTAAAAGTGAGGAGGTGAGCTAGAGACGAACAGTCAGCCACTCACTGTAAGCCTAATGGGGACACAGTATAATTGCGTGTAATTTGTGCGCAAGATGCGGCGTACCAATGCTTCGTTAGCAGTGCCCATAATGCAAGATACACACGGTGTGGACGGACAAGGGTATAATGTCTCGTTAGATGTGTACTCAGCTTAATGTACGGCCGTCCTAATGGCAGGCTTAGGGGGTCAAGGATCATGATGTTTGCAAAATTCAAATTGTGTACTAACTTTAGAATGTTGTCGACTTGTCAAGTGAAAATTTGAAACGAAAATTCAACATTTTGAAAACCATAATTGATTTCTAATAGAATAATAAATTCAGTGCCTGACTATCATCTTAAAAGATCTTCGAGTCATGGATACCATGGCTAACTTAGTTAAAGTACTTCGGCTTGAGAATAATTGTTTGATGTGGGTTCGAATCCCGTC
Source organism: Xanthorhoe designata (assembly GCA_963582015.1). Classification (NCBI taxonomy): domain Eukaryota; kingdom Metazoa; phylum Arthropoda; class Insecta; order Lepidoptera; family Geometridae; genus Xanthorhoe; species Xanthorhoe designata. The sequence continues at coordinate 12,530,062 of OY757040.1, read as the reverse complement.
GGAATCAAAAATTTTAGTGAGTATTGAATTTTCGTTATAAAATTAAATATTATAATGTATATAGTAAGCAAAACGTATATTGTATATAGTAAGGTTTTAAATTGATTTGCTATTATGAGCAAATCAATTTAAAACCTGCAACAATAATTGTACCTATCAGTTACTTCACACGATAATCTGATAAGTTCCATTCGAAACTTCAAAGCAACAAGAAGCTCGAAGTGCAAGTTTTCAAATTGTTAATTTCCCTCAATAATTAACCTATTTCAATAATCACCGCATTCTGAAAGTTCGAGTTCCGTGCCTCCGCCAAATTAAGCTCATTAACTGCGCGCCCGTCAGACGCGCATTCCCCAACCTCCCCTGCAGGAATGCTTTGCAGGAACTTTTAAAAGGCGATTGGGAAACGCGAACTAAGAATCTTAATTTAGTAGAGTTTGAAGAGTTGGCCTCATTGCTAAGTTGAATTTAACTTGCATTGCCTAATTGTGCCAAATCACAAGTGACTAATTATATGACTTTGATACAATCTTACTTGGCAAAGGCTTTGTCGTGTTGGTATCACATGTGATACCAACCTGGATAAAAAGTAGCCTATGTGTTGTTCCAGGCCATAAAATATGTAAGTATATTTAAAGTTTGAGCCAAATCCGTTTAATAGTTAAAAAAAAGTTTTTGTGTGTATGAATTACAAACATAAATCCATACAAATTTTCGCGTTTAGAAGGGTGCTTTTTGTTCGTATTTCCAGAGTTACTTGGTCGAAACTGTTTCACTCTAATCAACTGTGCATGTACATACATACATACATAAAATCACACCTCTTTCTCATGGGGGTAGGCAGAGACCACGGATCTCCACTTGCTACGATCCTGACACACCTCTTTCGCTTCATTCACTCTCATTACATTCTGACCTGGCCTTTCTCCAAAATGTCACCAATTCGGTCCTTAGTCCAAATTATGTTCGCCTAGGTCTTCCCCTTCTAGATGTCCCATTCACACCCGCCTTGTACACTGTGCAGGTTTCAACACAAAACCATTTTGTCTCGTTACAAATTCATAAAATCCTAAATTTCTGTTCATCATCCAGGTTCCAGGTTATAAGATAAAGTAAGTAAGTTCGTATGAGCAAGTGGCCAACTCTGGTGACGGAGTTTTTAGGCCGCCTAAAGGCCTCCGTCATGGCTTAACGACTTTAAAAGCCAGGACCGACAATTTAACGTGCCCTCCGAAGCACGGAAGCGCTCAGCTAATAATGCCAATTGCGGTCACCCATCCAAGTTATAGGATAAGGATATGACACTCAATATAGATAGCAAATAAGTGTTCAAAGCCTCCACAGTTATACAATTAAGTGCATTCGTGATGAGCTGAGCGCGAAGCCTCATCAACGGTTTATTGTACCTCATTACTGTGGCATCGCTTCTACGGACGAGGTGTGTAAGTCAAGAAATACAAGAAATGGGTTTTCAATTAATTTTTGGCTACAAAATTTTCTACTATGAGAGAAAATAAGTGTACATGTAAACCACATTTTGATTTTAACCTAATTCACAAGTGCTGTTTTTTTTGTGGTAATAAATAATTTTATCGCATTTCTTATACATATAACTAAAATAATAAATGTCAAAATCATTCCCTAATAGTTTAGTACTAAAATAATAAATTCATGCAATACAATGGCTGTTTCCTTTTATTAATTGTGTAATTAGTTTTCAACTAGGTAATCTAAGTTTACTTTAAGCGTGAAATATTGTAATAATCGTTGGTAGGTCAACAATAAAAAAATACAATAGTTGATTTTACTCATTCCTAAAATTAGGTACAAAATCATATACTTCCTGAAATAAGAAAAAACAAATTCAATAGTAGGTGAAATAGTACATGTAAGAAAGTACCCTGTTTTGCCTCCGACCGACTTAGTCCTTTCCTCCACAGATCGCCGCGTCTTCATTAAGTTTCACAATAAAAATAAAACCTCATTTTACTCTTGACCACGATTAGTGTTAAGTAGGAGTAACTGCTCAGTTTATAGTTAACTGTCAAAATGGCGCCCAACTAATTAATAGGTATGCAATTAGATGTAAGATCTTGTTTGATGGTGCATATAATACACGAAACGGTATTATGGTGCACCAGAGAAAAAAAAAATGAACAACATAATGAAAAAGTTAGTAAGCTTTTCTAACAAAAGGTTGCAGGTTTGAACCGTGAACTTACCACGTACCACGACATTTGCCAATCAATCCTGCGTAGATACAAGCGCTCTTAAGCCGAGCTGCCTGACCACTAGGCTACGGACCCTGTAAGCCGAGGCCTGAAACTATTAGTTAGATGATTTTTACCGGTTAAAGAAATTCGTTTTATTATTCGTTATTTATTAAAAAAGCTTATTTTCATCTTTAAATTTTGTAAAGCATAATTGTTTATTTACAAACATGTTAGAATGTTAATATATTTATTAGGAATCAATTTAGAATCCCAAATGCATTGATAATAAAAAACTTTTAACAAGTAATTAAAAATTACCATAAAAATGTCTCTATATTTATTCAAGCCGCGCTTTAACCGATTAATTTATAAAGTATTTTACATAATAAAGATATAATCTGTGGATTTATGGATCAATTTCCAATTTACAACGAATTTAAGTATTTGATCTCGATGTAAATGGTAATTAGCCAGTAACGGGAAAAGTCGCGTTGTTAATGAATCGATTGGTAAATCGATGACCGTTTTACGACCTTTTTCTAACATAACACGCACTACATTATATTTATTCAGCTTTTACCTTCCGGGAAACGGAATTGTATTTATAAAAAAATATTACTTACATATAAAGCCGTGTTGGTCAAGTGGATTAGTACCTCAACTTTCGATCCGAAGGTCGTGGGTTCGAATCCAGCCGTGCATCAATGAACTTTTCAAATCGAAATATGTATTATGCGCTTTTACACGAGCTTATAACGGTGAAGAAAAACATCGTGAGGAAACCAGTTAGCTCTCTAATAGCGTCGATGGGCTTGCAACCTGTCATGTATGGAAATTTAACTTCTGCAAAAAGTGGGAATGTACCAAATATGTATTTATTTGGACATACCTCTGACTACCCCCTTAGACATCTTCAAAAAGATCTAAAAATTGCCTAATGATCTGAAATAAATGTCTACCGCTCCCGGGATAGGTACAGTCATGATCATATTTAATTTATTTTTTCATTTCAATTGTTTGTAAAACTTGAAAGATACGTCAAGAGAGAGTTATTACGAGACTGAAACGCTATCGAATTCTGAACGATACCATTTGAATTGAGGAATTGAATTCCCTGAAAGGATCAATGGGGTTGAATTTCAGAGATCACTCCGCTTTTGAAAGGGCTTGAAAAGGAAGATAGTTACAAATTACTTTCATTCGTTTAGATATGGTAGCAGAAATAATAAATATAATAAATAAAATCCTTGGACAATCCACACAGCATCATCTAATCAAAAACTAAGTTAATGCTTGTGTTATGGTAACCAGATGACTGTAGAATTACTAAGATATTTTTTTTAGAAAATCACCTAGACCCGGAACAAATACCTGCAGAACTTACAAACATTTGTCCCGTGGCGGGGATCGAACCCGCAACCTCCGCCTCTCAGGCGGGCGTTCACCCACTGCGCCACAGAGGTCGTCAATAATATTCTTCTGTTAAATTATTTTCAGCATATTAAATTGAGCTAGAGAGTAGTGGTTTGTTATTTGTGAAGATTGCTCTATATGTGTGGCTAACTCTGGTGGCGGAGTTTTTAAGCCTCCGTCATGGCTTAGCGCCGAAGCAAGGCACCTCTGCTTGAATTGTTCTAAAACCAAACGTTGTATTATACAGTTTGTTTATTCTCGGGGTTCGGCAAAGGTTCAAATTGTGCAACTGTTTTCGTCCTAATAAGAGACTTGTTTTCCATGCAGTCATTTAACGTTTCTTTCATAAAACATACATATAAACGATATAATTTTAAGAAAATTGCTTGCAAAGCTACGCTTGTGTCATAAAATTGGTTTTCATCAGTTACTAATAAAATCGAGTCAACATGACATAATACAATTCTAAAACCACAACGAAGCAATTCCCAACCTTATTACACTTGCAAAAGATTGATGATTCCATCAGCAAATTCAATCAAAATCAAGATACGTATAGGCTCAAGGCGTTATTAATTTCCCCGGCTCGAGACTTGTGGTGAGACACATACCTATACCTACATTTATAATGTAGGTATAGGTATGTGTCCATATACAGCAAGAGTATTCATAGGCAAATTTACCGTCAAGGGTTATTCGCTATGACCCACCAAAACTTTTAGCGACAAAACTCGCCACCGCGTTATCATATTGTTGGATCATAGCGAACAACCACCATGTTCTAAATAATGTCAGTCACGTGCTGCCCAATAGTAACTCGAAATAGAGTGCATTGAAGTCAGAACTTATGAGACTTGCGCTTCTGTACATCGTGACTCGAATACGTGTCATAAATGCATGAAATGTGATAGATTACAGAGGCATGCAAAAGGTTATTTTAACAGTTATTGTCATGTCTAATGATTAAAACCTTATAAATGCATGGATGTCAAAAACCTCTGGGGCTGTAGCCAAGTGACAAACGTTTATTCTCTCTTTCTATCGACGTTAGTCCGTTATCGAATGTCAAACTTATAATTTTTTCTGTTTCCAGTTTCTATTTCGTTGCATTTCTATAGAGTAAGGCGATTGTAGAAATGTAGATGAGAGAGAGATGTAGCTTGGCTGCATCATTGTTTTAGTATATTGCTGTCAATACGAACACCTTTTGTTCGATGTCTTCCTCCCATGTCAATTGCAAAATTACTTTATTTTCAACTCCACTTATCAGAACAAATACTCCTCTTTTCCGTAAAGCATAAAGTCAAAGCTGAACCAGAAGCTAGAAATAACCAAGATAATGTAAAATAACAAAGATTTCCAAAGCGATAGATCAGCTATGAGCGTCCCCGGGGGATGATAGCGACATAAATCTCTGCCTCAGCTGACCGACAAAAAGACTCCACAGACTAAAGAAAACAGCTCAAATAAACAAAGACTTGACTATAAAACAAAACTGACTGAAGCTAGAATAAGATTCCCTTAGGATCTCAAAGACTAGTTGAAAGTATCGATCCTGTGCTCGAATCTTAGAATTTATCTGCAATTTTGTTGATTATGTTTTGTGTTAATTTTTTGTTTGTAGCCCAATGTCTCAGCATCATTCGTGAGCTTAAAATATTTCGCAGTAAAAAGATCTCTATCGAAAGATATAACAGTCAAATCAGTAATTATTAATTACTGAATTAATTACTGAATCAGTAATTATTAATTATTATTAAGTATCAAGTAATTCAACATAAAATATTTATTTACAAAAAACTAAACAACTGTACAAAATACAATTAGAACCAGTTAAGCCACCTTAGGATCGTGACAAACAATATATAGGTAGCTCAACTCAACTGATCCAAACCACTGCCAGACGGAAGCGTGCCCAAGACACTGGCAGCATTGCCGCGCTGAATGGCAATGCTGATCCTTTGAGCCGTAAGTAATAATTAGTAATAATTAATAGTAATTAACTCTTAGATTTTACATTAGCTATTATGAAAATTTTACAAGACGAGTATAATAGAGGCAAGAATTAAGCCTATTGCATTCAGTTAAATTGACTGTCATCATGACTTACAGATACATGGCCTAACTAAACATTGTTTAAACCATGTAAATCAAATATTGCTTCAATTTCATTGTATGCAACAGCCAAGAATCTAGCATCATGTAAATGGGACTTTATGCTTACGTGTCCTAACGACCCTTCTGCATCCTATCCGCACTATAATTCAGCGTGTGTGTCACTGCTCAAAGTATGTTTACTAAGCTGTGATAGTATAGCTGTAATTTGGGGATATCAAGTGCGGACAATCAATTGTCTGGTTATGCGGAGTGATTTCAAGTCTACATTAAGTTCAATTTACACGATGCAAGATTCTTGCCTATTGCATTCAGTTAAATTGACTGTCATCATGACTTACATGGCCTAAAGATTAATTAAACCATTCGGAGTGTCGCAAAAACTTAACTAAACTAAATAAAATTAATGCCATCCTTTTTATTCCCATCGCTATGAAAGGGACGGCAACATTTTTAGCTAGTTAAGTTTTTGCGACACTCCGAATTGCCACTTTTGCCCTGCTAAAACAAAAGAAGAAGATGAGATTGAAATTATGTTAAGGTGGCCCTTCCCGGTGCGTCTATCATCGACGCGGGCATAGCTGAAAAGCTTGTTGTTTCATCCAGCGCAATGCTAGAAAAAGAAGCAAAGCGAAAAAAGAGAGCGCCTCAGCGCTCGGCATTCAGTAGGTACTTTCGCCGCTCACTCACTCACTCGAAAAATAGTGTGCGGAAATTTCATAAAAAGTGTTCCAGGAAATACGTGTTTTTCAGTAAGCCTTACAAGTTTGTAAAATAAATATTAGTCATTTAGAATCTCCATAAGATTTGCAAGGTTTCTATGACAATATTTTCTTTACGTTTACAATTTATGAGTACATTATGAACGGCCAAAGTTCAGGTAAAATTTATGCTAAAAGCAGGTTTTTGGAAGCTTATACTGAATTTGTTTCTCAAAATTTTGATTTTTAGTTTCGATAGAAACCTAGATATAGTGCACAAGATACCTATTAGTCCAAAAGTTTAAAAGAAAGATCTGTTACAACGGCATAATCACGTACGAGCGTTTGTATGAAAAGTGAGCCGGGTTGACCGCTCTTAAGTGTATTAAACACTTAACATATTTCAATCTCATTACTAAACAAAAAAATTGTTTTATTAAAACGATTATCATTGGCAAATCAAATAATAGGTACCTAACTGCTTGGTTATCTACTACAAACTCCACTAGTCGGCAAATACTAAATTAGTAGTTTGCAGTTGTTACAAAAAATAATGTCTACCCAAGAAAAACCCAGTAAAAGAAAGCTCTAATAAATATCGTGACAAAGTACAGCAACTAGCAAAGTAGTTGTTCTAAAGACATGACCTCGGAAGTGCCGAAGAACTCCAAAAGCTAACTTTTCTTGTTACCAACACAACGGCGTTCACACGTTCTAAGTCCGCAGTTAATAGCATATAATACAGTAGTTCAACTTTATAAAATAGACGCCTTATTGATTTACTTAAAAGAACCGAAGATTTGCAACTATTTATTTTCGCCACGGGACAAATGTTTGTATCTTCTACAGATATTTGTTCCGGGTCTGGATGTTTTTCTAACTATAGTATGTATGTAATTACAAAGAAAAAAAAATGTATCTATGTAGTATATCAGTCATCTGGTTACCATAACACAAAGCATTAAGTTGCTTAGCTTAGGACTAGATGACGCCGTGTGGAATGTCCAAGGATATTTATTTATTGTACTCTAGACACATTCAAAGCAGTACTAGTAGCAGTTACTTATCACCAATTGGCGTTTGACATAAAGCTTTTCAAACTATCATGGTTTTGAACATTATAAATTCTTGAAATGAGATATTAACCATGATTCGTAGATTTAATCCAATTATGGCGTTTGACATGGTTAAAAATTGATAAATTAGTGAATGTTTTTGTTTGTTGGAACAGGCATTAGAATCACCTAGCATGTAAAACGAAACTTAAGTGATCCTTGAGGTCCTACAAGAATAAATGATTTTTCTTTCTTTCTTTCTTTCTTTCTGTGTTTGTCGCTTATCTTCGAAAATTTGACAAGAACGACTAAACTAGTAACATTTAGCGTACACTTTCTAATGTTGACTAAATCGTACTACAGATCCAAGTCACAGTCAACCCGCAGCATGTCCGGGACTCTAGTTGCGTTACAGCGCTGTAGGTCTACTCTACAAACCGAAAACAATGCATCATGCCAAAAATCATAGATCAGCTTATCTTGGTGGTACTGAATTCGGAAATTTAACCAACACAAGCTGACCTGCGATGATTGTCACGATGCATTGTTTTTGCCTTATAGAGTAGAAGGGCTGAATGGCAATCGTAATAGGATTACGTAATTGTTTCAAAATCGTTTCGTCTTGACTATCTAACTGTTTTATCAAGTAAACGTCATATTTAAACATTTTAAACGGATTTTTACAATTTCAATTAACAATGAGGCGCAATGGTAGGAACTAAGACAGAAAAGCCTTAGTATGTTTCTAGTGTAGATACTGTATCCGATTGTACTGTGGTACAGTCAAGAACAAAAAGCGATCGTTCTCACCTTTGTTACGAGTTAGCTAACAAGCGATTAATGCTAGTCTGTGACGTTCCTTATCTTCCTGCTTTTGTAACCTGAACATTATGATGAGCTGAGATTTGCTCATGTATGGAATGTTAACTATTTCATGTATGTGTACGATTTGAGAAATGTGAGCATGTGTGAAATGGCATGTAGTTGAGATATTCAAACTGTATTGATTGTTCGGAGATATAAAACAACAAATATATAACATAGGTACCGATGAAGATGTCAGACTCTCGCAGAGTTTCAAGTAGAAGAAACAAGGAGGGAGTGGACAAACAAGGTAGGTACAAAAGAACAAAGAAGGTAGGTACCTACCTATAGTATGTTAGCCCCTCTCATGGACTATGGTGTGGCTAAAAAGGTCCAATCTCAGCTTAATTCTACTTCCAAACACAAATGGTAAGAAAATAGCGCTGGTTTTGAGATTGGACCAGTTGTAGAGTGTGAGAAGAAAATGTATAACAGTCGGTTTCTCGAACGCAGATCATCTCCAAAATGGTTAAATCACCTGACAGTGTCGCATTTGTTCCTAATTTGATACCTTGTCACGTGATTTGACCATTGATTAGTAAGTTTTTGAGATGACCTGCTTCCGAGGAACCGGCGGTTGGTTAGAGTTATAGTTTTTTATATACTTGTATTGCATGTTATTTGCTAAAATTTTCAGCAACAAAATCTAAAAAGGCATATGACAAATTTTGGGCAGTCCAACCTTAAAATTGCCCAATTTCTTTGAAGATCCCGAAACCGATAACATTTAACTTTTTTCATCAGAAATCCTAATTTGCTTTAAAGTCTCCATCATCAGCTGTTTCGAAAACTTGTTTGTCGAAAACAGTATATTCCGAGCACTTTCCCGAACGACGTGCTAAGAGTCCGCTAAGCCAAACTGCGCGGCCTACGACACTGCTCCATTTGCAAATTAGACGCTTAGGGTGACGGTACACCCGGTTTCGATGAGGTCTACTCTACAAACAGAAAACGATCGATACATTGTGCCAGAATCGCAGGTCAGCTTATGTTAGTGGAAACTGAAATGGAAAGATTAACCAATATAAGCTGACTTGCGATGATTGTTACGATGCATCGTTTTTGGCTTATAGAGTAGAGGAACAGATCTCACCAATGCGTCTGAAAGTCAGGTGAAGTATTAGTATTGAGATTGAAGTGTGGAATTATTTTAATCGGGATTATAGACCGCTAAGATCAGGTAGCTGGTCAAATGGTAAATTCGTAGAGAAGCTATTGGATTTGACTGGCATAGTATAACAATGTGAATATGATGATTTGGAAACAGGGAGAAGAATCTTAATAAGACTTGCATAATGGTATGAAAAATAAAGAACCAAAAAAACGTCTGCAGTCGTGCAGTTGGTGTGTTATCACCCTTACAATTTCTATAATGCAACAAAACAGAGGATATTAACTTTTACGGCTCAGAAAATAAGAGTTAAAAAGAGACCACTAAGATAATTATATTTAAAACGAACTTTTTATTTAAAACTCAAGACTAAGTAATTGAGACATTGAGAGGTTCGTTGGGATAAAGCGATTCGCTTCGACGACTCCAATATCGTTTTAGGGAATTTTCCTTATTCAAACATGCATCCTTTTAAATGATAGGGTACGACGTTTGCTGGAAGAAGTAAGCAGCCTTAAGCCCGTCACACACGTAGCTATAATATATAGTAATATAAATTATAGCAAGGCATATTACGATATATTTTCTATACAAATATTCAAGTGACCGCACACACAGCTTATATTATAGCTGCGTGTGTATTTGTATATATATAGCAAGGCATATTAATATATCTTATAGCTAGGTGTGTGACGGGCTTTATCTGACTTAAATGGTAACAATGCTAATCAGAAAATACAATACACAGGGAGATTTTGATTATAAGAATACCTAATAATAACTGTTACAAAATGTCAAATAGAAATGAAATCGACGTCTATCATTGACGATAATATACATAAGTTTGTAACCTAAAATAACACATAAGTAGGCTACTTTTTATCCAGGTAGGTACCACGCGGGCAAAGCCAAAGCGAGTAACTTAGTTTAGAATTTAATTGGTATTTTATACTATGTGGTCAACAATAATATACTTACTATATAAAAAAACATAAATTATACTTGACCATACCCACAGTTCAAGTGTAAATTTGGGTTCGTGGCTTAGATTCCTAATACTTACACTAAAGAGTAACTCTACTCAAAATGTGAAAGGACAATCGAACAAAAGAAAATCTAATCGATCATAATAACATAGGATCGTATTAGTGGTCTCTGATCCCCGGACAGCATCCACTGGATACAGCGCCAATCAATCAAGTAGATCCATGCATCAGGGCTGCAGCTGAGGATAATATGCTTTATGATAATGAAGATAAGATAACTATTGCTATGATAGAAGATACTGGGTGTGATAGCGTGATTGATGATAAAGAGCAGGGAAATCAGAATGGGAATATAGATGTTGGTGTGGGATGTTAAACCAATAATGTAGTAAGCAAAATAATGGGATTGTATGTGAAGATGACAAGGTAAATGACAAGGTATGCGTGATTGCCTACTTGTTTTAAAGTCTGACGTGTTACTTATTTCAAAACTTTACCATATTATTATGACAACCTCTGTAGCGCAGTGGGTGAAAGTCCGCCTGTGACGCAGAGGGTTCGATCCCCGCTGCGGGACAAATAAGTGCATGATCTGCAAATATTTGGCTCGTGTCTGGGTGTTGTATGTAATTACAAAAAAATATTATCTATTTAGTAAATCAGTCATCTGGTTACCATAACACAAGCATATCTTGGTACTAGATGACGCTGTGTGGAATGTCCAAGGATATTTATATATGTCTATTATTTACCAAAAACAGGAAAAAGAAAAAGTGATAAACACAACACATAGTTTTGATCACAATTACAGATAAAGTAAATTCCTACCCGCTTTCTAAAAATCGGTAGATATTTTAAAATGTATTTTGTTTTTGTTCATACAAATGAAGTGTTCCATAGTCCGAGGCTATTTGCTCTTCGATGTAAATGGTAGATAGTGAACACAATTAAGTAATAAGTTCCGGCACTGGCACGCTTAATCCAAGTTTTCTTAGAAAACAACCACCGTCATATTATTAAACCTGATAAATCATCATATCAGCTATAGGACGTCGGACGACGAATACTTCAATTATGTTTTCAGTTGCAGCAGTCATACATAAAAAATAAAGATAAGTACATCATCATCATCATCACGTGCAACCCGTCTCATCCCACTGCTGGGCATAGGCCTCTCTTTGCTTGTGCCAACCTCCCCTATTCTGCGCCAGTAGGAACTGCCATTTTGACAATGTCGTCGACCCATCGAGCAGGCGGACGACCTAATTTTTTATAACCCTCCCGGGGGCACCATATTATAAAGATACATACATAAGTACATACAATTACTGTACAATGCAGAGACCATGAACCTTCACTTAAAAACCTGGATAAGTAATGTGTATCAATCTCTGTTTCATCTTTTGTACAAAATTCATGATTTCAATCGTATAAAATCATAGAACTAAATCCCTTCGGCCGCGTACGAAACTGGAGCTTCGTAACCAGTTGCGATTAACTTTTTTGTACTTGTACGATACCAGTTGCAATTAAATACTTTTTTGTGTGTTTTTTGTACGAAACCGCGGTTAACTTTTACTGTAGATCGGATAATACATAGGCATATAGGTAATTAGAATGTTTGATACACACTCACCGAAACTCATTGTGTGGGTATTAGATACCCACAAAATATAGTAATGTAATGGTAGACGGCAGTAATGTAATGGTTGTCGTTTTTTAAGAAATAAGACAATAAATCCATCGGATACAAAGTAGATGCGATAACAAATGCGAAGTGAAGCTGTTGCCGGCGACACCGGCGAGATACTAACTGTTTGTTTGTCTATTTGTTTCTACCTTCAGACGTATGTTCAAACATTATTTGGTAAATACTTTAATTTTGCAAAAGTTACCATTCCAAACATGATTTTTTTATATTACAATAATTATTGTGCAGGAACATCTACACTTCTCATGCGGGCACCACACATTGGCTTCAACTTGGTTTCAACATTGGCTATAATATGGTCAATGGCAATGCTTCGTTTGTGTCCAACAACCGTTCAAGATCGATCCTCACATTGGAGTGTTGGAACCAACACGTTCCAACCCTCCAATGTGTGGGGCCGTATTCCAGTAGTTTGTACCGTGTGACAGCGGCTCGCAAACAAAACAGTGGGATATTCAAAGGAGCCAACAAGAAGGTATTTGCATAAATTTGCGTTACGTAAATGGGGTTCCATGACAAGTTTAATCTTGTCTTCGGAATTTATGGCCGTTGCACCGGCACCACTGTTTGTCTCGGGTAAAAATGGAAGGGTTAAGGGTTACTCGAGTTTGCTCTTACTCGTAGATACGTTACCTTATCTAAGATAATCTTTAACCGACTTCTATTGAACATGGTCTCTCGCTTGATAAAAAAAATAACATTTTATGTTTCTTAATTCAAGAAGGCTATCTTAAAGTTTGGTTCGGGCTTACGCGGTATTCGCTGCCGCTGTGGGAAGCAAAAATACCGCGCCGAAGAACTTTATAGAGAATACCTGCGCGGTATTTTCGCTTTCCGTAACTAAATTCGAAAGAATAATCAACGTAACAACGTTTTTAATAAATAATATAAGACAAGTGTGATTATTATTTTGAATATCGCTGAAGACAGACAGGAGTGGAAAAAAAGAAGGGAGGCCTTTGCCCTGCAGTGGGACACAACAGGCTTAAAATAATAATAATAAGTGTGATTACATTTAAGACGGTAAGAAAGTACCTCATAAAAAACACAAAACTTATTATATTTGACACATCCGATTCTATATCTACAAAACAAGGTTGCAAGCCCAGATTAAATCCACCTAATAGTATACTTAGGTACAATATACGAACTAGAATTGTAACTCGTTAGACGTAACCTATCTTCGAGAAGGAAATGTTATCTTGATACATTTCTGTTTAGCTCTCCTTCAAACAAAATGTTCAACTTTTAGTAGCGAGATAGCCACTTTCAAAATATTCCATTTCGAAATTGAGAAATAATAAAACCGGCCACAGAATTTTTTTTTGGCCACGTGGCCAAACTTCTCATTTAATAACTAAGCATCGAGAATTTGACATAGCCTCTAATAAACTAATTTATCTTCTTTACAACGCCAACTAAAAATGTTAAAGAAAGCGTCAAGTCAATATCAACAATTAATTTTACTTGTCCTTCTGATTTATATATTGCCCACTAATTTACTAAGTCGGCCACGGAATTTGCAACTCATCACCATTTTACGTTTTACAGCTTCAATACAAGCTCCTCAAAAATTAAATATTCAAGCTTCAATAGACAACATCAATAATTATAACTTAGCATGTAAAATAATACTTCATATTCTTTTATCAAAATAGCCTCTGTACGATTTGGCGCGAGTGCGCGACATGACAGCAACCGGCCATTTGCACCAATCAGAGAGATATAAATGATTGTATTTCAATACACAAATTTATGTTTATAAATAACGTGTTTTATTATGTCTGTCCTCAATAGTTCATTATGTAATAATAGTAGCAGAAATTACTTAGGTTGTATCCACCCAGATCGAAATCAGTTGGTTAGGTTAGGTTTGAACAGTGACCACTAATGCGCGAGGCGAGCGAGCGTAGCGAGCGTGCCGCGGCAGCGGCCGCCGAAGCGCCAATAAAATGTGGAATAAAAGTAATCGGCCACCAAGATCGAAATCAGTTGGTTAGGTTAGGTTTGAACAGTGACCACTAACGCGCGAGGCGAGCGAGCGTAGCGAGCGTGCCGCGGTAGCGGCCGCCGAAGCGCCAGTAAAATGTGAAATAAAAGTAATCGGCCACCAAGATCGAAATCAGTTGGTTAGGTTAGGTTTAAACAGTGACCACTAACGCGCGAGGCGAGCGAGCGTAGCGAGCGTGCCGCGGCAGCGGCCGCCGAAGCGCCAATAAAATGTGGAATAAAAGTAATCAGCCACCAAGATCGAAATCAGTTGGTTAGGTTAGGTTTGAACAGTGACTACCAACTCGCGAGGCGAGCGAGCGTAGCGAGCGTGCCGCGATAGCGGCCGCCGAAGCGCCAATAAAATGTGGAATAAAAGTAATCAGCCACCAAGATCGAAATCAGTTACATTCCCTATGCTGCCTTGTGCTTGAGAAGACACAATGCTCTTATTCAAAATGAAGTGTTTAAAAAATTTATGAATACTAACATGATTCTCATAAACTATTATGAAAATAAAGTTATGAGTAGTGGCTTTAATATACTACTTGATGACAATTTTAGGTAAATTTATCGATCGATAAATGTAGGATGACTTACATTTTAAACATGCTAAATTATAAAATTAGAAGCTAAAAGAGTTACTATTTTGGTGTCATATATTAATATTTTAGAAGTTTGCTATTTGAATGCATGCCACAAATTTAGATGCTAAAAAATAACCACCATGCTGAGTTATATTTACAGTGGCTTACATAGAAGATAACTAGTGGCTAAAATACTATTATTCAGACGCGCGTTGGTTGTGGCCGACTTAGTAATTTAGAAGGTAAGTTATATATATTGTTCTTCCCTTCCTCTCCTAACTATCTCAAAGAAAGGTTCGAATTCTTGCATGCCTCCAACCAGTTTTCATTACGGTCATCAGAAAATCTTGCTTTAAAAACTCCTGTACATAGCAGCACGTTTTATGAAAAATCTTTTACTGTCCAAGCAGTGCGACTGTGGAACATGCTGCCAGTAGATATCAGACAGTCTTCATCAATAACCACATTTAAAAATAAATTAAAACTTTTTTATCTGAATGATTCTCCATAATTTACGTGTCTATTTCTATGTTATGAGTCTATTATTATTTATTCTTCATTATTATGCTACATATTTTATTTATTTATTTATTTATTTTGTATTTATTAGTTTATTTATAATTTGGTAGGTATTTATGTATTTGAATTATTTAAGTAGGTATATTATTTACAATTTAATGTTGCTTTGTTGCACTATCACTCATGCTGCTTTACTCATTACTTTCCATACCCAGGTTGCCTGGAAGAAATCGCTTTTAGCGATAAGGCCGCCAATTGTACTTGTATTTTTTAGCAATTTTCCCTTGTTTGTGTTTATTTCTTTCTTTTGTTGTACAATAAAGCATTATCTATCTATCTATCTTATATTTTCTGAGGCGAATAATGCTATTAAAAAGAAGCTCGTTTAATTACTACCCTTTCGAATTTATCTCTCGCTATCTGTGACCTTAGCACAAGTCTAGGTTTTATTGCAAATGAACTGAGTAACAAGTAAGCTTCATTTGCTTGTTATTATAAAACATAAATATCATTTTATTACTTTAAAAGTATCATCGATGAATCATGAGATCATGAGAATTTTAAACAGAGTTTGTGGAAGATATTTGCGGTCTTGGTGATCGTATTACAATTTCATTAAATTCGATTTTAATTTTACAAATTCGTTTTTAATTAATTACAAAATTTGCATACCAATATTCATGGTGAAGTACCTATGTGAACTCTCAATGACATAACATAACATCTTGTACTTACCATTATTTCATGCAAATAAACTATTTCATTTCATTTCATTTCATATCTAAAGTGGGTGACAGACGTACGAACTTGAAGTACGCGGTTTTTAAGATAGAATAGAATAGAATAGAATAGAATAGAAAAAGTTTTTATTTTCCATCAACATAAACATGGGTAATATACAAATGAAAACACTTGAAGACACACTTACAAATGAATGAAGATCGCGAACTTATTCGGCTCAACGTCAGTAACACACGTGAATCTTGCTCACACTTTATTGCGATGTGATCAAAGAATGTTATAATTTATAATAATATATTTAAACCTGAGTATTCTTCTGAGTAGCATTTATGTTCTGTGGGTCAGTCAGATGCATGTAGTCGTTGAGTCACGTTGAATCCTATCTTGGTAGAAACGTACTCGCTAGTGATTCGATAGCAATAAAACTAGTGCTAGCGTACACAGAGGATCTAAACAAGAGCACTGCTCGCAGCCACTGTGTCTCACAACGCGAAAACTTTTATAAACAACTTGCTTTTCAAACTACTAAACGATTTTACTTTACGTTTTTGTTTGAAGTTTCTAACGAAATTTGAGTTATTTTTTGTTGTTTCTTTGGAAATATAAAACATCAAACCGACATGATCTGCTGTCAAAATCTTTCTTCTGATGAGATCTCATTTTTAAACACCATTTTTTTAAAGTTAGTCCATCCCTTCTTATTTTACAAATGTATAGAGTATAAAATAATCTAAAGATTATATTTTTTATTTGAATGAAAATTGACAAGTAAACCGCAATGAAATACCATAGTTTTGATTTTTAATTTAATTGAAAATTGACAGAAGTAGATTTCATAAAAAAAAAGGAATAAATAATGCTTCATCTATTTTTTAAGGTCGCCATCTAAATAAAAATTACCCCCCGACTATAGAAACGCGTACCTATTAATTAACCATTTGAGATGCTCTTTCTTGTCAGATTTGTAGACAAACGTCAAGTACACTAATGCTGGGTTGCAATATTCAACTTACTAATAACCGTGGATCTGTCGCCATAGTAATATTGTTATCTGTCAAAAAGTGTCCTACATTGTTTGTTGTCTAAACAAAGTTGCTATGGCGATCAATCTACGATCATTCGTAAGTTTACTATTGAAACCGGCCGTTAGTAGCTTTTCAGTATTCTGGCATTAGTCTTGTATTATCGCAAGAATTATTCTATAATCGTTGAGATTTGCTAAAGTGTTCTCAAAACTTCGGTCTAGACATTCGAGTCGACAATGGAAGCCATTTTGGTAAAGAACTTGAAAGTGAAATGACCGCCAACTTCCACAGATAACAAATGCAAAGTGGCTCCTGATAGTAACTGCGCAGTAGAACTACTTCAAGGTGGAACTTTTCCAGGACTTGAGAAGTGGCAAAATGGCAGTCAATCGTTCTCCAAACCGGTTTAAAGCGGATATCCTACATAATTTTTTCCCGAGATGCTGGACGGCTTGCGGGAGGCTTATTTTTCAGATCTTTGTAAGCATTTTTAGATTCTTCGAAGATATTTAAAATAAAGTACCATTTACATAATGCCCTTTTCTAGTACGTACCAGAGCAATAATGTAATGCAAAACTACGCGCACCTAATTGACGTTCAATAGTACTATTCACCGTGGGTGAATCACTATACACCGCGAGGCGCAGATAGTGTTTTTCATAAAACAAAACACTATCGCCTCAAGCAATCCCACAAAATACCCTGCAGTGAAAATGTAAGGTAACTAAGGAAACATGAAAAATCTTCCCCTACACTGTAACAGAGGTAAGTCCAGTGGATAAGATCTCCCGTCACCGCGAGGGTGCGCGACAAACGAATTAATATTATTTTAATAGCGCTTCCCGCCATCATTTACCCTTATCTCAACTTTTTACAGAATCCATTCGAGGAAGGAAGATGCTTTTTATGAATTTTGAGGCTTGTTGAAGATCTTTTGATATGAATTTAGTTGGATATTTTATTCAGTTTGGTGGTGTGGAACTCTTGTTAGAAATGGTTTACCGTGGATTACTTTCTTGTACCGTTATCTTTTTCATTATTTCAGACTGTTTCTATTGCAACTTAGGTTAAAATTGATAATCCTAATACAAAAGATAATATTATAGGATATCTCAATAGCTTAAATTGTTTAAAATCTTGTATCTGAGATACAAGATAGATTTACGTATTTAGAGAGCTTCGCTAAGCTAAAAGTTCTGATCATGGTGATTTTGACACTCAAATTCCTAAAATCCACTTTGAAAAAAAAAACACTACTAAATGAATCACAATACCATAATGACAGACAATAATATTGTATTGAGTCCCACTACTGGGCAAAAATCTACCCCATATCTTTCCATTTTTTACGAACTGCTTACCACTATGTTCTCTTACAAACTTAATTTTACAGTACTAAAATGTTCATAAAAACCTCGTTGAGTATCAAACAAGACGTTATGTTTACCTTCAATCAGCCCCAACCTCAACAAACAGGTGGTAGCTCTACAGAGTGCCAAAATATTTGCCCTCCAACCCCTTCGGTCCCACGTGACTTCGCAACTGGGGTCACGGACCTTTAGCAATAATTTGTTTATTTTTTCTAAACTTAAAAAAAAGTTGAGTTTGTGAAATATTTGATTATTTATGTTAGGATTTATGACAATATAACGAGTGCTTCTAGGTTCATCCCAAAATTTTTCGTCCCACGATATAATTCGTTGAACGTGTTCCTAATGAAAATTTAAAAGTCAATAGAAAATTCATTGAAACAATGTTTTCCATCGCTATTGACACCTTAAGGTACCTCAAAAGGATCTGAGAGA